>VDFB02061305.1:84580-153794 GCA_007258455.2 Sequoia sempervirens | reverse complement strand
TCTCCCACCCCTCCTCCTCTCTCTCTCTCTCTTATTTCCTCTCTACTCTCTATCACCATTCTCACTTTTCCTACTTCTCCCTCACTATCACTCCTTCCCTATATACTTCTCTCTATATCCCTCTCTCCATCTCTACCCCTCCCTCTCTCCTTCCCTCTTCCCTCTCTCCCTCTCTCTCTCCTATCTTTCTCTCTCACTCTGTCCTTCCCTCTCTACTCTCTATCAAGCACCATTCTCTCTCCCTCCTCCCCTCCTCTCTCTATCTCACCTCTCCCTCCCACCCTCCCTCCTTCCCTCTCTAATATTATCTACCTCCCTCTTTCCCTCTCTTCCTTCCACCCACCTTCCCTCTCTACTTCTCTCTATCTAACATATCCCTATCTACCTCTCTCCCTCTCTCCTCTCTTTCTCAATCTCTCCACCTTCCTCCTTTGCTCTCCACTTCTCTCTATATCACCTCTCTCTCTCTTCTTCTATCTTTACTTATCCCTTTCTCTCTCCATATCACCCTCTCTTTCAATCTCCAAAACCCTATATCGAATATCATAAATCCTAATCTCTATACCCTAAACCCTACACCCTCAAACTTATAACCTATACCCTAAACATTATCCCTCAACCATAAGCATAAACCATAAACCCTACATTCAATCTTGTACCCTAATCCCTCATTGTATGAAAAAATTCCTCAAAGAAATGGGGTCTCACAGTTATGTATCACCGTGAGACCCCATTTCTTTGAGGATTTTTTTTCATACAAGCACTACCTCATTAATGTGTTAATGTAGTAGCATTGATAAGGTAGTGCTCATTGTATGAAAAAATGCAAAGAAATGAGGTCTCACAGTGATGTAATCACTATGATACCCCATTTCTTTGAGGCATTTTTTCATACAACGAAAAATGCCTCAAAGAAATGGGGACTCACAGTGATGTAATCACCATGAGACCCCATTTCTTTGAGGAATTTTTCCATACAACAAGATCACATTGTATGAAAATATTCCTCAAAGAAATGAGATCTCATGATGATGTACATCACCATGAGACCCCATTTCTTTGAGGCATTTTTTCATACAACGAGCACCACCTTGTCAATGCATTAATATGGTAGCATTCACAAGGTAGTGCTAGTTGTATGAAAAAAATCACCATGAGACCCCATTTCTTTGAGGCATTTTTTCATACAACAAGAACTACCATGTACATTGTTGTGAGACCCCATTTCTTTGAGGCATTTTTTCATACAACAAGCACTACCTTGTACATCACCATGAGACCCCATTTCTTTGAGGAATTTTTACATACAACAAGCACTACCTTGTCAATGCATTGACAAGGTAGTGCTCATTGTATGAAAAATGCCTCAAAGAAATCGGGTCTCATGGTGATGTTTTTTCATACAATGAACACTACCTTGTCAATGCATCTGCATTGATGCATTGACAAGGTAGTGCTCGTTATATGAAAAAAGTGCATCATTGTAAGAACTCATTTCTTTGAGGTATTTTTTCATATAATGAGCACTAAGCTAACTACCTTCTCAATGCATCAATGTGATAGAATTGAAAAGGCAGTGTTCATTGTATGAAAAATTCCTAAAAGAAATGGAGTCTCATGACCATTTCTTTGCGGAATTTTTTCATACAATGAGCACTACCTTTTCAATACGTCAATGTAGTAGCATTGACAAGGTAGTGCTTATTGTATGAAGAAACATCACTGTGAGACCCCATTTCTTTGAGGCATTTTTCATAGAATGTGCACTACCTTGTTAATGCATCAATACGGTAGCATTAACAAGGTAGTGCTCATTTTACAAAAAAATGCCTCAAAGAAATGGGGTCTCACGGTGATGTAACCTCAAAGAAATGGGGTCTCACAGTGATGTACATCACCGTGAGACCCCATTTCTTTGAGGCATTTTTTCATAAAATGAGCACTAAGCTCACTACCTTGTCAATGCATCAATTTGGTAGCATTGACAAGGTAGTTCTCGTTTTATGGAAAAATGTCTCAAAGAAATGGGGTTTGTACATCATCGTGAGACCCCACTTCTTTGAGGCATTTTTCATACAATGAGCACTACCTTATCAATGCATCAATGTAGTAGCATTGACAAGGTAGTGCTCGTTGTATGAAAAGATTCCTCAAAGAAATGGGGTCTCATAGTGATGCCTCAAATAAATGGGGTCTCATAATGATTACATACATCACCCTAAGACCCCATTTCTTTGAGGCATTTTTTCATATGACAAGCACTACCTTGTTAATGTAATCACCATGAGACCCCATTTATTTAAAGCATTTTTCCATACAATGAACACTACCTTGTCAATTCATCAATGCATTGACACATCATCGTGAGACCCCATTTATTTGAGACATTTTTTCATACAATGAACACTACCTTGTCAATGTGTCTGCATTGATGCATTGACAAGGTAGTGCTCATTGTATGAAAAAATTCTTTAAAGAAAGGGGGTCTCATGGTGATTAACATAGGAGATTTGACATCCTTCTAGTGTGTCATCTGGATCTACCTCAAGAAGTTAAGCTTTATTCAAGGAACCGCAACTTTGATACCAATTGTTAGATGCATAGGACAACTAAGAAGGGGGGTGAATCAATTGTACATTAAAAACATTCAATCCCTCATTAACTTTTAAAACTGTGTTAACCCTTAAACCCTTATCCCCTTATCATGCATTAGTAGAATTTAATCATATGAAACAATAATGAAAACACATAAGAACACCAAATCTACATGGAAAACTCAAGAAGGGAAAAACCACAGTGAGGATTAGCTAACATATATATGAATAGCAACACAAAATACAATTAGACTCACTGCCTGGAAAAAGAAAGGCTCACTACTTGGTGGCTCACTACCAAGAAGAAAGAAGAATAGGAGAAACTATTACAAAGATATTCACTATGTCAGAGCAACAAGAAAATCCACCACTGCAACTCTATGCCATCTGCACCCTTTGGCTCACTGCCTCCAACAACTTCAAGCACACTGAAAATGTAGACACCTTATGCTCACTACATATGGATTCATAGGAATTTAAGCTCACACTTATATCACTGCACTTGATCACATTCAACCATTCACACACTACACAACATCTCCAACAACTCACCTTTCATTATACCATCTGCAACCTAAACAATCTTGATTAGGTCAACCTTAATGAAATGTATGCACCTCAAACATGCATCACCAAATGGGTCAGCACCAAACACTTCCGTAGTGGAAAGAAGTGAAGGAAAACTACACCAAGGGTTACCTAGGACCCAAATCTATATCACCACGCTACTTAACACATCCACAATCCATGAGGTACCTCTACAAATAGCGCTAGCACACCAAGTTGACCAAACTTGAACTAACACTACAAGCAACCACATACACACTTCTCCAGCTCACACAAACCACACAACAACACTTCATAACATCCACACAACATATCAAAATATTCTAGCATCATTAGAATATTCTACAATTCTACCACAACCACCTGAAATAAAGAATACCATCATTATCTGCAACCAAATACACTACCACAGAACACAACTTACTAACCAACCTTGTGGAACACCTCACCACTTGAAACCTCAAGGGAAGGAAGTTGAATACAATATAAGCATGTTCCTAAATCCACAAGACAAGAAGATTTACTACAGAGAAATGTAGAGCAATCTCATTTCTCCTAGAAAAACTTCTACACAGAAGAAATTTTTTCAAACATAACTTTTATTGTAGAATGATCCAGAACTCTGGGTATAGAATATTTGAACTTTTTTGATCGTCATATCCAAACCACATAGGCATATCTTCAACCATGAAGAAATATGGAGCACAACACTTAACACACCTCTATCACACTAAACACTCTTTTATTCAAATTTTCTCAAAAGCACTTGGAAACCAAGTGAACCAATTGCATCAGTAGCACCAACACAACACTACAACACCTTAACATCATGATTACAACATCTACAATATCTGCTCAACACCACACTAGAGGTTGACATCAGTGACAACACTACACCAATCTTCATACTGGAGGTTGACATCAATAACCAACTATTGACAATAATGATAATAGAAGCAACATACTTGCAACATACTCTTCATCATGCATTGAAGTTCATTTATAACAACAAAATTTATACGATTGAGGGTGATCTGAATCTAAAAAATTAATTATAGGTAGAAGTCGGTTATCAACCTCTTTTAAATAATATGGTTCCTTCTTCCAACCCATTATTCTCCACTACTCACAACAGTAATGATTAGAATGATTCTTTTCCTTCAAGTGCATATTTTGGTGACAATTGAGGTTCACTAGATTTTACACCCTCATTTGTTGGAGAGTATAAAATCTCACAATCTAAACCTAAGATCCCGAAGGATTAGATTTTTTTTCATTTGCACAATCAATTTCTTCTATGCAACTCGAATCTACTATTCCACAGTTTCCTCTACTTCGATAAATTCACAAAAACCATCATTCTGTGATAATGTGTATTTTCTTCTAACACATGTCTCAATGATGATTGGGGCTCTTTATATTTCTCCCCTCATGAACTAGTTAAATATAAGATTGACCCTCCCCATCTTGAAATATCAACACTCAACACAAGAAATTTCATAAACATGATCAAAAAAATATTTTTTTCCATGCATATCATCAAGCACTTTCCAATTCCACCAATGAATGTCAAGCCTCGGGCAATAAAATACAACTTCTTGACTTTGGTGCCATTACTCTTTCATTTTCTCATGCACCATTTAGCTCATCATGTGACAATAGACATCTGGTCTCACCTTTATTTATTCCTTCTAAATGATAAATCTTATTATATTGTGTTGCTCCTCATTTTATGATATTCATAGCTCCTTACGTTTGCTCATTTCCATTCATGGTGGTTCAATATTACATGCAACCATACTTTGTCTATGGTAGCAAAAAAATGGTATTTATCATGGTTGTCCTTACCTATACAGTAGGGATAAAGAATAATGTATTTTAGGGTGTACATCCTTCTTGAGGATCCCCTCTCTTCTTTCTTCCTCCCTTCCTTTCCTTAAAATATCAACATAGTAAATATGCTATTGTTTTAAGGTGGGCATATCACCTATCCATTCGTGCATTCACACATGCATCCTTCTCCATTCATTATTCTTGAGGTTTGGTTTATTTATGTGCACCCACATGGTGATGTTTTTTCATAACACTCCTTGAGGCATGGCTATCAATTTATCCCCTACAAAATTATTCATTTGTACACTCCTTGAGGAATTAGCAACACATGATCATGTAGCATAATTAAATTTGCTAGCTTATGAATCTATCCACTCTATAAGCCACCTAGAATAAAACAACTTGCTAGCATGTGTACTTTATAGGGCTTGATTTATCACATCCATGGTCACCTAGCATAACACAACTTGCTAGCTCGTGATCCATGGGGGCTTTGTAATGTGTGTGACACTTAATAGTAAAGCAAGCTAGTGTATGAGTTATGTACCCTTCTTCATTTGTATTGATTGCTCCCCATCTATTTGTATGCATTCTTCCATTGGAGCAATTGATCATTTCACTATATTCTTATCTCCTCTTTATAATTCCTCTATGTGTCTGTTGTATTTAGAGGATTATGCTTGGTATTGAAAAAATCTTTTATACCGAGGTCTCATTATCTTGTTGCCTTAAAAATTTTGCTTGCTTTAGATAGTGTGTACTGACATTGTTGTTGTATACCCTTTTGTCTCCATGTATGCTTCATGTATTCTCTATGATTGTTTATGCTTCATGTATGCTTCATGTATGCTCCATGTATTCTTTTTGTATGCTTCATGTATTCTTCGTGTATTCTTCATGTATGTTGTGTAAATCCTTTGTGTATGCTTTATGTACACTATTTTTTTCTCAATGTATGCCCTTTTCAAAGCTCCTAAACCCTAGTTTTCATGTTTCATGGACTCATCATCAACAAACTAGGGCATGTTGATTATCCAAGCTCAATTTCACTCTAGAATCTGATTTTTGTAGTCACAAGTCTTCAAATAGTGCTTAGTTCATATAGGCTATGAAACCCTAGTTTATGACACTTCTGGATGGGAGTGCCAAGCGCTAGTGTCCTACCTTTTTGCTCCAAATTTATGCACCACATTCATCTTTGTATCCCCTACCTAGATCTACTTTTTATTTTTAAGTTTATGTTCTATAACTTCCACATCATGTCACACTTATTCAATTCAATCATAATTCACCTAGTTCATTACATCCTATCATCGATCCTTGCACAAACAAAAAAAAGGGACCAAAACCCTAACCAACCTATTTGGCTCTCCCTTGAGGAAAACAACCAAACAACATCCCTTGGTTTATTTTGTGTCCCTAATGTTTAAGACAGAAAGATTGATTTAAATTAGCGCATTTAGCCTAGATCTCTTTTTCCCACTTAACAATTCCAAGCATAGAGATATATATTTTTTGGTTTGAATATAAGGTACATGTGTTAGAACACATTTTTTATTAAAATCATGATCAAGCCATAACTTTTAAAGGAATATTTGATTCCTTGGGTTCCTTGGTTACCATTGATAGTGTTACTCTCTAAAAGGAAAGATTACTCTATGCTAGAATTTTTGTTAGCGTTGAAGTTAACACATTATTACCCACTTCCATCACTCTAAAATCTAAGTTTGGGAAGTGGGTTCAACCCCTAGAATATGAGAGAGCTACAATTTTTTATCAAGGGTACAACAAATTTGGACACTTACAAGATGCTTGTAAAATTGCTCCCCTTAAGCCTAAGACTCCCCAAACTAACTCACATGAGAATGAGTTGCTGAAAAACAAGACTTTGGAAAATGGTTTGGAGGAAGTTGAAATTGTAACCCCTAATAAAAAATTAATGATTGTTGAAAAATCCTTTAACCCAAATCAGGAAAATAATCCCAAAGGTAATCTAGAAAGGTGGTTCTCAGAGGCTACCAATGAACCTTCTACCCCTCCATATTTGGAAAAGAATGACAAAGAAAAGGAGGATAAGGAAACAGATTCACAGCCAATATTTTAGGAGGAACAACAAAATGAAGGCTAGGAGAAAGGGGAAGTAATCAGCCAAAAGGATCAGATTTTAACCCCAACTCAGGAACACCATGAACCAATTTTGGGAGAGGAGCAAATGTCTCAAAACAATTATGATAAAGGATGGATAAACACCAAATCATGAAAAAATAAAAAACCAGATGTGGGAGGAAACGGTAAAGTTAGTAGACCACAACTAAAAGAAGCAAGAGTGAAAGAAACAACAAAAGACATGGTAGCAAGGAAGCAAAGGGACCTAGACTCATTAGAAAGGAACAAACCAAAAAGAAGTAGGGGGGTCGTCTCCCCTTTTCTGGGCAGAATCAACCCTGTTCTATCCTTTTTCTCTTTGTAATTATGAAGATCCTTTCTTGGAATGTGAGAGTTCTTAATGGCTCATATAAACAACATGTGTTGAAGATGTGCCTAGCTAAGGTTAAACTTGATATCCTTCTGGTTCAAGAAACTAAAATGAAAAAGGAAAGTTTTGAGAAAGTGTTGAAATGGCTTTGGTCGGGTGTTGGTTTTGATGCAAGTGATGTAGATGGGGCTTCTGGTGGGATAGCCACTTGCTAGAATTCCTCACAATTCAGTGGGAAGTTGAAATTCAAAAATAAGAACCTTCTAATAAGTATGGAGGATGGAGACACTTCTATTAAATGGAATTTTGGGAATGTATATGACTTGAATTCTAGATTGGATAGGTTGGACCTATGGAACTTGTTGAATGGAGTTATTTCTAACAGCAAAGAAGATCTATGGATGCTTGGTGGGGATTTTAACTCTACGTTGTATCCTTCTAAGAAAAAAAAGGCCTGACTGACTTCTCTGAAAGTATGATAGACCTTTCAAGTTTCATAGATTTGGTGGATCTTATGGATATCCCCCTTATGGGGTCCCACTTTACTTGGACCAATAGAAGGCAAGGTAATCAACTTATCCAAGTGAAATTAGACAGATTTATGATTTCTTCCAACTAGAGTATCGTACAGAATGTTTCCCTTACTTCCTTCCCTAGAACGGGTTCTGACCATAGCGGCCTTCTCTTGGAATGGGAGGATAGGGTGATGAAAAATCCTTACCCATTCAAATATGAAATTATGTGGTCCCTTCATCCAGACTTTAAAGCTCTTGTTGAGGAGTGTTGGAATATGTTGTGTGATGGTACCCCGATGTTCAGATTAGTTCCCTAATGTTCAAATTAGTGCAAAAATTAAAAAGAATAAAGGAAAAGGTTAAGGGATGGAATAAATACACCTTTGGCAATATCTTTAGCACTAAAAGAGAGCCAAATTTGAGACTTAAGGAGGTTCAAGATCAAATCAAGGTTGGAAATTGTGATGAGGAGATATACATAATAGAAAGGGAGCTTAGAGCCTAATGGCATAAAATAAGTAAGAAGGAGGAAATCTATTGGAAACATAAATCAAGGATTCGATGGCTAAAGGAAGGAGATAGGAATACTAAGTTCTTCCACCAATCAACTATGAAGCACAGAGGAAGGAACAAAATTAGATCTCTTGTTACCATTAATGGCTCTAAGCTAGAAAGGGCAAATGAAATTGCTAATGAGGTTGTTTCCTTTTTTTCAAATTACCAGGAGCCTTCAAGAATTAATAACATGGATTTGGAGGATTTCTTATAGGTTATACCTAATGTTATTACTGATGATGACCTGAAAATATTAACAAAGAGTATAACTATGGAGGAGGTGAAGATGGCAGTGTTCTCATTTGGAGCCTTCAAGGCTCTCAGACCTGATGGTTTTCCTCCTAGTTTCTTTCAAGTCTACTGGAAGATTGTGTCTAAAGATCTCTTAATTGTTGTCAAAGATTTGTTTAGATCAGGAAAGATCTTGAATCAAATGAATACCACCTTTTTGCCCTTATTCCAAAATCCAACGAAGTTGTTTCCATGAATGATTATAGACCGATAAGTCTATGTAATACTACTTACAAGATTTGCTCCAAAATCATTGTAAATAGGTTGAAGTTGGTTTTAGGGAAGATGATTGCTATTAATCAAAAAGATTTTGTTCAAGGAAGGAAAATCTTGGATGCAACTATCTTTACTCATGAGATCCTGCACTCTATGGACTACAGTAAAAAGCCAAGTATGGTGCTGAAATTGGACATTTCTAAAGCTTATGATAGTCACTTAGAATTTTTTATTTGTTATTTTAGAGAAATTTGGTTTCAAAGGTAAATTTCTCAATTTGATAAAGGCCTTTGTTACCACTCCTAAGTACTTAGTTTTTTTTAATGGTATTGCCCATGGTTATTTCTTAATTGGAAGAGGGTTGAGACAGGGGGATCCCTTATCCACCTACCTTTTTGTTATTGTGGCAGAAGCCCTTGGCTGCAATAAACAGAAACAACTTAATAATAGATCTTTGAAAGGTTTTTGCATTGCTTCTTCATTGCCCCTGGCTTCTCATCAACAATTTTTTGATGACACTATTCTTATGGGGGAGGCATTGGTTATTGAAGCTAAACAATGGAAAACTATTTTGGATAACTATGCTGAAATTTCTGGGCAGTGTATAAATTACCCTAAAAGCAAAATATATTTTTTCAATACTAGCTAGCTTGTGAAAGATAAAGTGACAAGGATTTTGGGATGTCAGGAAGCGGATCTGCCTACTACTTATCTTGATATTCCTCTCTTCTCTCAAAAGCTGAATAGTAATTATTGGAACTATATTGTGGAAAAAGTTAAAAAAAAATTAGCTAGTTGGAAAGGTAAGTTGTTGAGCTTGGCAAGAAAAAATCAGCTTTTAAAGGCTTCCCTTCAAAATATACCTAACTATTATCTCTCAATGTTCAATATTCTTGCTTATATTGCTGATAGAATTGAAACAATTCAAAGAAGATTTTTATGGTCAAGGGTGGAGGAAAGGAAAAGAGTGGCTCTTATCAAATGGGAGAAGGTATGTGTCTCAAAAAAAGGAGGATTAGGCATCAAAAGACTAAAAGTGTTTAATAAGGCTTTAGTGGCTAAAATGGGTTGGTTCCTGTTGGAAAATGAAAAAGATTGGGCTATTGTTCTTAGAGCCAAGTATCTTAATAACAAGGATGCTAGTTGTTTCCTAAGGAAGAAGGAGCTCTCGCATGGTTCGGTGTTTTGGAACAACCTCCTTAAAATTAGAGGAGTGCTAAATAGAGGTGTGAAAATTAGGATTGGCAATGGTCTCAACACTGATTTTAGGGATGATCCCTGGTCTAATTAATTTGACCCCTCTGTCGGCCTTAGATAATCTTCAATTGATCAAAGGAAGATTGAAAAGAGAAATTGGGAAAAAAGTTTCTAATTACCTTGAGTGGGATGGAGGACAACCCAAATGGAAAAACTTCAAATACTATCTTAATAATGTTGTTCTTAGACAAAACAAACAATAGGATTGGGATGATGCAATTGAGCAACTTATGAAACAAATTGGGAATCCTGATATGTTTTCAAGAAGCAAAAAGGATGAGTGGATTTGGATAAAAACTGTTGGATGTAGTTTTTCGTTCAAATCTACTTATGAGTCAATGATGCAGCCAACCATGATCTTGGACTCTTTTGACTGGCTTAAGGTATAGAGGAAGAACCTCATTCTCAAAATTAATTGCTTCTGGTGGAAAGTTATACGTGGTAAGATCCTCACAATTGATAATCTTAAGAAAAGAGGCTGGTACCTTATCAATAGGTGTAGTCTATGCAATGAAGAAGAGGAAAATATTATGCATTTATTTTTTTAATGCTCCTATGCCCGTGATGTTTGGGGTTTTTTTCTTAATACTCTAAAAGTGGAGTGGGTTTTTCCTGAGAGTATTCAATTGTTTGTTGAAGGATGGAACTTTTTCCCTTATTACCACAATATAATTTGTGATTTGTGGGGACAAATTCCACCATTTTTGGTTTGGGGATTGTGGAAGGAGAGGAATAATAGAGTGTTTAGGGAGACAACTAGAACTAGCAAGGCGCTATGCTTAATTGTGAAATGAAAAATTTAGGAGAATATGGAAAGTTGTAAGTATAAGCAGGCTAAGAAACAACCAACTCAACAAGAATTAAGCATAAAACAGCAATGGGATCTCTCTCATGACTTAAATAATGTTAACTGCTTAAAAAAAATTATGAGAAGAAGCACAATCTAGATTCCCTTGGATCCAAGATGGGTGAAATGTAATTTTGATGGATGCTCGAAAGGAAATCCAGGAAGGGTTGTTGTTGGTGGAGTGATAAGAGATGGTAAAGGAGCTTATCTGATTGGGTTCAACAAAGGTTTAGGAACAACAACCAATAACTTTGATGAGGCTTTGGCTATTTGGATAGGAGCCAGACTCCTTAGGGAAAGGGGACATAATAAGATCATTGTGGAAGGAGATTCGAAGTTGATAATAGACTACTTCAATAGTAAGGCTAATATACCATGGGAAATTAAAGATATGCTGGAAGACTGTAAGAGCATTTTGCAAGAAATTCAGAGTGTTAAAATTTTCCATACTTTAAGGGAAGGAAATAAAATGGCAGATGCGATGGCCAATATTGGGGTTAATGAAGAAAATTTAATAATGTGGGACTTCAGGGACTTGTTGAATCAAGTAAAGGAAATCCTTGCTAGAGATAGACTTGGAGAAAAATATTTAAATAAAGACTAATGGAGGGGGACTGCTTTATTATGAAAATGAGTAACGGGTTGCTAAGGATAATTAGGTGGCCCCCACGGATGCATGCCAGCATGCTAAGTGGGAGATGTCATAGGAATAATTCAAAAATATCATTAAACCTTGATAGAAGGATTTACAAGTGTGGGAATGGTCACCCAAATGACGAGGATGAGTACCAGAAGAGAGAAAATTTAAATTGGGAATTAAATGGCATGTGGTGTAATCAGGGAATAGATCTCTGATGTGATGAATGAAGAGGTATTGGTAACAATAAAAGAAGGAAGAATAAAACAAAGGAAATTATTGCTCAGAAGGGAGGCAGAGTTTCCATGCATAATAATGATCGCCGACAAAAAGGCGGCAAGTGTGAATTGCTTATGAAAAATAGAAAAAACCCTAAGCCATTTAATTTTCAAATGTATAATCATAGAGTTTCCATTTGAACTGAGAGTGTGGAAATACTAGTGGCGAGTGTAGAGGACGCAAAAGGAAAGCAAAGTGAGTTCTTGCTTGTTCCCAAAAGTTTCCATAGTTTGATGAATATGGGTGGTCCTAGGAAGTTGACTGAACCGCATAAATTTGACTTGCTTCACAATAATGAGGAGCTCTTGAGTCTGTTTGAACAAGCGGGTTTCACCCATCATTTTACTACTATGGAGGGGTATAATGAGAGGCTTAGTTACAAGTATTCCAATTCATGGAGAGATGGAGAGGTTACTTTGGGAGGGCTTCAATTCAAAGAGGATGCTAAGTTGATTGTAGATGCGACGGGCTTGGCATATGAAGGCACGAAAGTTGCCAAGGTTAGCAATGGTAAATATCAAGATTACTTTGAAAAAAATTTTGAAGGGAAAGAAAAACCTGAAAGGTTTCAAAATGGTTATTCTAGGGTTAAGCTTCCTCCTTCGTACCATAATGTCTGCTTTGTTGTGATGAAATATTTTACCCTTGAGGGTCGATGCCAATCTATCCATGACTATCACTTCCCCATTCTCAATCATATTAGGTAGCAAGAGAAAATTATTTTTTCATTCTTCTTGTTTTCCTCCCTAAGCCAGAACCTCACTCATGGTGCTAACCCGTCCTTACACTAGGGCCTAATAAGGGCTATTTGTAAACTTTTCCTATCAAGAACCCCACAAAAAAACTTGGTTCTAAAAATGCTTGAAAGCCCTAAACCCCAAAGCTCAATGAAGATTGAGCTCCTTGAAATCATTCCTACCCTAATGCCTAAAAAGTCTTGTAAGAAATCTCAAATCCCAGGAAGGAGTTACTTTTGGTCACTCCTAAAAAATGGAAAGATGTCTCGATGGAGTTGGGAACCAAAAGAAGGAGAAGTTGATAATGAGGGAATTAGATGAAGAAGTGGACACCATAACTATCCCCGATGATAACGAGATTGAGGGTTTTCACCAAGGTGGTAGAAGGTCCAAAATATTGGCAATGGCGGCTTCTAAAGGAAAGGAGAAGAAGAAAAATGATCAAAGCTTGAAGGAAAAACCCCAAAGTCCTACAAAAAGTGTCGAGAAAAAAGAAGATGAGGAAATTGATTCCTCAACCAAAGAAATTCCAAATAGCCTGGGGGATGAGTCAACTGAAGAAGAGGATTCAGGGGCAAAAAGTGAAATAGGTAAGGGTGATAAGGAAAGGGAGGAGTTACAGCAGGACATGGTCCGGGATGAGGAGGAAGTAAAACAAGACGGTGTAGAGGATATTAACAGAGAGGAAATTGAACATGTTGAGGATGTGAATGGGAGATTTAATAGTTTGGAGGAGAGAATGAAAATTCTGTAGAAGATTCTTGAGAAAGCGGAGGAAGGTAGAGTCCAAGCCCTAGAAAATCTGATAAATGGAATAATTGAGGACAGACTGAAAGTGTTGGAGAAAGGTGTACAAATAAAAGGAAATTCCCATAAGATTCAGACCCTAGAAGAAGCTATCAAGAATGTGTGCATGGTAGTGGATGTTGTGATGAAGAAAGTTGTTATGGCCATTGTCTCAGGGATGGGAAAAATCAAGAAACAACAAAAGAAGAAGGCAATGGGTGATGGTGAGGACCTTGCAGGTAAGATGGAGCGGAAGGCCATGGTGAAGGGTACTATTGAAGACCTGGTCAAAGCTTGGAAGTTGATTGAAGATGCATAGCTTGGTTGCTTGACTGAGCTAGTTTCTTTTGTTTTTTGATGTTCCTATGTTTTGGTTTGTTGATACTGGTTATGGCCATGGAGGCCAAAACTTTAATCTTTATAGTGTTATGTAAATTTTGAGTAGGAACTATATAATGGTTATCTACAAGCATTATAGATGGTTAAGCAGGGATGCTACTACTGATAGCTTTAGGTTTTTTGATTTGCTTGATAGAACTAAAATTTTTGATAGAAAAGGGATTGGTTAAGCTTTTTGGCTAGGGATTTGGGAATCCTGGTGAGCTTCCTATTTTTTGTTGTTTCTCACTACTGGTTGTGTTGTTCTTGTTGTAATTTATCTTTGGATCAGGGCCCTCTTTCCCTACTTAATCAATCAAAAACATTTAATGATATCAAGTTTCCACACTCCATATCATTTTTTCTTGCACACGTTTCTGGATTAGTTTGTGTGATATTTTTTTGCATCAAACTCTCACCCAATCTAATCTAGAAAAGTGTGCAAGATAAGCCATAACATTATAACTTTATGAATTAATCACACTTTTAGAAGCACAATCATGTTATGTTTAAAAATATATTTTCAACCACTTTGTGGCCCTATCTCCATGAATGTATTACAATAAAAGTAACTTGTAATTTTTACTTATTTCAATTATATGACAAATTTTGCTTATTGTATACTTTTTTATTTTATAAATTTTGATGGAGTTCCCATACCAAAGAGAGTACAAGAAGAATTCAAGAATGGTATGTAACTTTATACTGATTAATTGTTGGAAATAGAATGTCATTTAATTGCAATCTTAAACACTATTTATTTCATGTACCTCCTAAGTCCTTGGAAAGTGTTCCCTGACACTAGGATTAGAAAGAGATTAATATTGAATGAAATAATCATGTTAATTGACATTTGTAATTAATTATAAATGATATGAGCATGTGAGGGCATCCATCATGAGTTCCTTAATAATAGGAGCACATGGCAAATGGAAGGTGGAACCCACCTTGAGTTAAGTTAACTATTTAGAGTAAAAGATAACACTTCTGTAATGCATGTAAAGATCCTAGAAGTTAAGGATTGATGTTTACATGCATGAAGTTCAATTCAGCTTATTTTAGATTAGTTTAGTTTAGTTTAGTTTAGATCCTAGAAGTTAGGGATTGTTGTTACATGCACGAAGTTCAATTTAGTTCAGTTCAGATCAGTTTAGTTTATTTTAGTTTAGTTTAGTTTAGTTCAATTCAGTATCAGTTTAGTTCAGTTCAATTATGGTTCAATTATCTTCTTTTAGTTTTAGTTGAATGCTAGTTGACTTTAGTTAACTTGGAATGGTGGAACCCACCTTGAGTTAAGTTAACTATTTGGAGTAAAAGATAACACTTTTGTAATGCATGTAAAGATCCTAGAAGTTAGGGATTGATGTTTACATGCATGAAGTTCAATTTAGTTTAGTTCAAATCAGTTTAGTTTAGTTTAGTTTAGTTCAGTATCAGTTCAGTTTAGTTCAGTTATGGTTCAGTTATCTTCTTTTAGTTTAAGTTGAATGCTAGTTGACTTTAGTTAACTTGGAATGCATTACTAATGACTTGAGTTGCATGGCAGATAACAGGTGACTACTTTCAGTTAATGGGGGATGATCATTCTTGCATGAATGGTGGAGAGATATGTTTCAATTAATAGAGATTAACTTGGACCCACCTTGGGCACCCAAGTTAGCTTCTTGGAGTTAACGCTTTTGCATGATAAAATATTTCAAAAGGCTGAGTTAAGTGGGCCCATTCTTGGGCACCAAATTTGAGGATAAGCTTTGAAGATATATTTGGAATAAAAGTTGAGTTACGACTTTAGTTTGGGATTCCCAAATGGATGGAGTTGATTTGACATTGTTCTTCACAGTAGAACTACTTGCAAGAGATAGGCATAGCTTTTGTGAGATAGGGATTAAACTTTGTAATTGTAACTCTTTGGAGTTTACAAGGTTGATTATTTCATATTTATCTCAAGCAAGTTGAAGAGAGTTTGTATCAGTTTTATTGCAAGTTGTGAAAAAGATTTGTTGAAGGAAAAAGAAGCATCTCAAGCAAGGATTGGAATTATTGTAATCTTATTCTGAGATTAAATAATACGTTGATTCTTGGTGGAGTTTTTCCCCAAAAGGGTTTCTCCATGATATATTTTGTGTATCTTCTAATATCCTATCTAATTCTTCTACAACCTTTTGTCTTCATTCTAAAAATGGTAAAATGAATTAATCAAATTAATCACCCACAAAGAATCTGTAACAAAGAATACATATTTAGATCAACAATCATAAAGTTTTACAAAGTATTAAGCTACATAAACACCTCAATTTTCAACATTTGGTATCAAAGCTAAGGTTGTGTAGAGTATTGGGATGCCTTTCTCTTAAAAGATTGAAGGTTTTTTGGCTGTAGTGGGAGCTTTTATTATTATTTTTATTGCTGATTTTGAAAAATAAGTTTGTTACAATGAATTCTTGATTAGATATGGAAAGGTTCAATGGATCTAATTATGAAATGTGGAAACTAAAAATGGAAGATCTCCTTGAAGAAAGACATCAGTGGTTAGTGATTAATAATCAGACAAAGACACCTACAACTATGTCAGATGAGGATTGGGCTAAGCTTGATAAAAAGGCAAGAGGAACCATAAGTTTATGCCTTGCTGGTGTTTTTCTCTTGAATGTTTTAGATGAAAATACTGCATATAAATTATGGAAGAGAATAGGTGATATTTATCAAACTAAAAGTCTTACTAATAAGTCGTATCTAAAAATGAAGTTGTATTCTTTAAAAATGAAAGATGGTGATTCTATTGCACATCATTTAAATTATTTTAATTTGATTCTTAGTCAGTTAGCATTTGTAGATGTAAAGCTAGAAAATGAAGATAAATGCATTTTGTTACTTTGTTCTTTGTCAAAGTCTTGGGAAAATCTAATTGTTGCTATTAGTGGTAGTGGTGCAGATCCAAATATGGACAATATAATTCCTACTCTCCTATCAGAGGAGATGAGAAGGAATTCTAAAACTAGCTCCCAAGATGCCTTGTTTGTAAGAGGTAGGCCTAAAGAGAAGGAATTTGAGGTAGACAAGAAAGGAAAGATTAAGTCCAATGGAAGGTCTAAAACCCCTAGTAAGAGTAAGGTAAAGTGTTGGAATTGTGGAAAACCTAGACATATCAAGAAGGATTTTAAGATATAGAAAAAGAGTTTTGATGCTTCTACAGAGAAATCCATGAATGACAGCAATGATGCATTAATCATTTCTTCTAATATTGTTGTTGATAACTCTTGGCTTATTGATTCAGGTTTCTCCTATCATATGACTCCTAACAAGGAGTGGTTCACTAAGTATACTAAATATGATGGAGGGGATGTCTTCTTTGGAGACAACAACACAACAAAGATTGTTGGCAAAGGAGAGGTAAAGTTGTGTTTCAGTGATGGTAGGGTTAAGACCCTTAATGATGTTTTACATATTCCAGGACTTGCTAGAAATCTACTTTTTGTCTCTAAGTTCAATGATTCTAGAATGCATGTGACATTTGAAAAAGGTGGTTGCTAAAGGATCTTGGATTGGGACTTTGTTTAAGCTAAATACCTCCAATGAAAATAATTTAGCCAATGCAACTGAAGCTGAAAATACATGTATGTTGTGGTACCATAGATTGGGCCACATAGGTGAAAAAGGTCTT
The DNA here is from genome assembly GCA_007258455.2 of Sequoia sempervirens. Taxonomy (NCBI): domain Eukaryota; kingdom Viridiplantae; phylum Streptophyta; class Pinopsida; order Cupressales; family Cupressaceae; genus Sequoia; species Sequoia sempervirens. The sequence continues at coordinate 136,165 of VDFB02061305.1, read as the reverse complement.
AGGACCATTCTTAATAAGAAATTGGTTGACGGTATTGTGAACTCCAATTCTATACCTGCACAAACATAGCAAACAAACACAATATTAGATCCATATGCAAGTTAGAACTAATATTCCCATGCAATTTATCTACAATGCTCTAAAATAGGAAAGAAATGAAAAAACAAGAAAAGCTATAAATCCTATTTAAGCATGCAAACTCTCAATCCCATGGGGGAATTGGTGCCAATTTGATGTGGAAATTGGCCCTTTCCCAACTCCTTTGCAAGCTTGATGAAGATTGATCCACTTGATGATGATGAACAATGTGCTTCCTTGATGAAATCTGCAATAACCTAGCTATGATGATGGAAAAATGCTATGGAAATGGATGAATTTTCTCTAAATATGAAGATAGTAACTTTGTTGTAAGTTGTGGATCCAAAATGAGAAGAAGAGCCTTCTATTTATAGAGGAACAAGATGGAAGAATGAGCAAAATGGAGGAATGTGGGATCATTCAACATCCAATGCTCAAATGTCACTTGTCAAGATGTGAATGGAGGAAGGATGAGCACATTTTGATGAATGTGCATAATAAATTATATTAGGTGGAATTTCAAATTTGTGAAATGACATGTTGAAGGGAGAAATAAATTATTTAAATGCCACTTGGCTCAACGCACAAGGATGTGTAAGAGGAAATGAATGCCTTGTTAGAAAGACAAATCCATTTAGAGGGATTTTCAAACTTGAAGGAATATTCCCTTTTGATGCCATGTTGAAAGTAATTAGGGGAATTAATAAATCAAAATAAATGATTTATTGAGCAAGTTGCAAAATCTAGAGGATTTGGGTGATTAAGACTTAAATTAATCAATATTTGATTAATTTAAAAGGAGATTAGTTGATGTGAATTTGATTTATATTTTTGGATTGATTTAAATCAAAGTTGAGAGGAATATGATTTAAATTTAATTAAATAAAGATTTTGATTTATTTAATTAAAAGGAGATGGTGTTAGATTAAATTAAAGATTGATTTAATTTAATAGAATGACTTTAGGGATTTAATTAAATAAAATGAATTATTTAATTAAATGGAGATTAGAGGATTAATTAAATAATATTAATTTATTTAATTAGTAGGAGATGACAACTTAATTAGATAAATTTGATTTAGTTAATCAAGGGACGAAAGGTGATGACTAGGAAAGAAGATGATTCAGGATGAAATGATGTTAGCAATCAAGATCAAGTGTGTCGGTATATTTTCTATGTCTACAGGGATTCCTAATTATAATATTGGAAAAAATGACTTTTGTGAGCACTATGTGTTTGGAAAACAATCTAGATCTAAATATCCTAGTGGAACAAATAAAACTAAAATATTTTTAGAGATTATTCATTCAAATGTAATAGGCCTTGAGGATATTGACTCTATTGGAAAATCTAGATACTATGTCACATTTATTGATGATGTCTCGAGATACACTTGGATTTATTTTATGCATAACAAATCTGATGTGTTTAATAAGTTTAAAGAATTTAAGGCTTTGGTTGAGAAACAATCAGATCATAAGATAAAAGTGTTGAGATCGGATAATGGTGGAGAATATTGTTCTAAGGAATTTTATGATTATTGTAAGCATGTAGGAATCATGAGACAAAAAACTATTCCATATACACCTCAACAAAATGGAGTAGCAGAAAGGATGAACTGAACCTTAATGGAAAGAGCTAGGAATATGTTAAGTAGTGCTAAGCTAGATCGGTCCCTTTGGGCTGAGGCTGAATGTACTTCTTGTTATTTAATCAATAGATCCCCTAGTTCATCTATTGAAGATAAAACTCCTTATGAAATGTGGTTAGGTAGGAAGCCTAGTGTTGCACATTAAGGATCTTTGGTTGTGAGGATTTTGTTCATGTGCCTCAAGAAAAGAGATCTAAATTGGATCCTAAAGCACAAAAATGCATATTCATAGGTTATGGTGAAAATGTAAAAGGTTACAAGCTTTTAAATCCTTTAACTCAAAAAATTACTTTGTCTAGAGATGCGATTTTTAGGGAATTTAGAGCTTATTCAGGAGAAGAACAACCAAAAGAGAAGGATACTTCTCGAACAATGTATTTTGAGATAAATAATGAGAAATAAGAAAATGCACATGTTGAAGAACAATTGGATGGATTGGATGAGGAGAGTTCACAGAGTTCTTCTGAGATAGATGCTCAAGATGAGCATATTGAGGAACAAGTATAAACCCCTTTGAGAAGATCCACAAGACAACGAAATCTCATTGATAGGTATAACACACCTAATTTCCATTGTATTTTTTCTTTAATGCTCAATACTAATGATGAACCCAATTCTTATAGGGAAGCTTTGTCTTCAGATGAAAAAAAGCTTTGGTCACAAGCTATGCATGAGGAAATGGAATCCTTGGATACTTGTGACACATGGGATCTTGAGAGTTTACCCAAAGGAAGAAAGGCCATTGGTTGTAAATGGGTCTTTAAAAAGAAAATTGGAGCAGATGGTAATCTCAAAAGGTACAAGGCTAGATTAGTAGCCAAGGGCTACTCCTAGAGAGAGGGAGTTGACTTTAATTAAATCTTCTCTCTTATTGCTAAATTAACTTCTATTAGATTCTTTTTATCTATTGCTGCTGCTGCTTATGATTTTGAGATAGATCAAATGGATGTGAAAACTACTTTTTTTGCATGGGAATCTTGATGAAGAGATTTATATGAAGCAACTTGAAGGTTTTTTTGTAAAAGAAAAGGAAGAATTGGTTTGCAGGTTAAAGAGATCTTTATATGGATTGAAACGGTCACCTAGAATGTGGTACTAGAAGTTTGATGATTTTGCATTGAAAATTGGTTATGTTAGGAGTGAGGAAGATCATTGTGTTTACATAGAAGTTATTGATGATCAACCTTTAATTATTATCTTGTATGTTGATGACATGTTATTTATTAGTAACAAGGTAATGATCAAAAAATTGAAAGCACAAATCTCAAGCACATTTAAGATGAAAGATCTAGGGGTTGCAAAATATATCCTTGGTATGGAGATAAGTAGAGATAGAGGTAACAAAAAACTTTGCTTAAGTCAGAGCAATTATGTTGATACTATTTTGAAACGGTTTAACATGCAAGATAGTAAACTAGTTAATAGTCCTTTACTAGTTGACACAAAGTTAAGTTTAGACATGAGTCCTAAATTTGATTTTGATTGTGAGGAAATGTTTGAAATTCCATATGTTAGTGCAATTGGTAGTTTAATGTATGCAATGATTTTTACAAGACCAGATATAGCCCAAGCAGTGGGAGTTCTTAGTAGGTTTGTATCTAACCTTGGTAAAGAACATTGGACTTATGTTAAGAGGGTGTTTAGATATTTACGAGGTACTTCTGATTACTACTTGGTTTATCATGGTTCTAATGATATTGATATTATGCATAGATAATTGGACATACAGGGTTTTGTTTATTCAGATCGAGTAGGAGATATGGACAGTCGGAGGTCGACAAGTGGCTATGTGTACACTTTGTTTGGAGCTGCGGTTAGTTGGATGAGTAAGAAGCAGCCCACGGTTGCTTTGTCCACCACAGAAGTAGAGTACATGGCTGCCACACATGCCTCTAAAGAGGCATCTTGGTTACAAAGACTTGGGAAAGGTATTGGTTTTTATTGCAAGCAAGTTAGACTTGAATGTGATAGTTAGAGTGCTATTTGTTTAGCCAAAAATCCTATGTATCATGCTCGTACTAAGCATGTTGATGTTCAGTATCACTTTGTGTGAGAAATGGTTGAGAGTGGAAAGGTATTAATTGAGAAAGTTGACACTTTGATTAATGTTGTAGATTATCTTACAAAACCAGTTCTACAGATAAGTTCTTGTGGTGCAAGAAGGCCATTGGCCTTGAGTCTTGTACTTGATTTATAATTATTATTCCTTGTTTAGAATAATTGCAATGTATAATGTCAAATGGGAGAATGTTGGAAATAGGATGCCATTTAATTGCAATCCTAAATATTATTTATTTCATGTATCTCCTAAGTCCTTGGAAAGTGTTCCCCAACACTAGGATTAGAAAGAGATTAATATTGAATGAAATAATCATGTTAATTGACATTTGTAATTAATTCTAAATGATAGGAGCATGTGAGGGTGTCCATTATGAGTTCCTAAATAATAGGAGAACATGGGGCACCCACATGGAAGGTGGAACCCACCTTGAGTTAAGTTAACTATTTGGAGTAAAAGATAACACTTTTGTAATGTATATAAAAATCCTAGAAGTTAGGGATTGATGTTTACATGCATGAAGTTCAGTTCAGTTCAATTCAGTTCAGTTTAGATTAGTTTAGTTCAATTTAGTTCAGTATCAATTTAGTTCAGTTCAATTCAGTTTAGTTCAGTTCGTTCCAGTTCAATTCAATTAGATTTAGTTGAATGCTAGTTGAATTTAGTTAACTTGGAATGCATGACTAATGACTTGAGTTGCATGATAGATAACAGGCGACTACTTTCAGTTAACGGGGGATGATCATTCTTGCATGAATGGTGGAGAGGTATGTTTCAGTTAACAAAGATTGACTTGGACCCACCTTGGGCACTCAAGTTGGCTTCTTGGAGTTAACACTTTTGCATGATAAGATATTTCAGAAGGTTGAGTTAAGTGGGCCCATTCTTTGGCGCCAACTTTGAGGATAAGCTTTGAAGATATCTTTGGAATAAAGGTTGAGTTATGACTTCAATTTGGGATGCCCAAATGGATGAAGGAGTTGATTTGACATTGTTCTTCATGGTAGAACTCTACTTGCAAGAGATAGGTGTAGCTTTTGTGAAATAGGGACTGAGCTTTGTAATTGTAACTCTTTGGAGTTTACAAGGCTGATTATTGCCTATTTATCTCAAGCAAGTTAAAGAGAGTTTGTATCAATTTTATTGTAGGTTGTGAAGAAGATTTGTTGAAGGCAAAAGAAGCATTTCAAGCAAGGATTGGAATTATTGTAATCTTATTCTGAAATTAAATAATATATTGATTCTTGGTGGAGTTTTTTCCCGAAAGGGTTTCTCCATGGTATATGCTATGTATCTTCTAATATCTTGTCTAATTCTTTAACAACCTTTTGTCTTTATTCTACAAATGGTAAAATGAATTAATCAGATTAATCACCCACAAAAAATTTGTAACAAAGAATACATATTTAGATCAACAATCATAAAGTTTTAAAAAGTATTAAGGTACATAAACACCTCAATTTTCAACATTAATAACCTTTTATGTGTGTTTGAATATTCACCTCTCATGTTGCTTGAGAATGTCTATATACTTTAAAATGCATGCTCATATTAGATTCACACACATATCAAAGAGGGGGAAATATAATGGTGAATCAATGTTATTTACCATTTAGTTTTATGTCACCTTAATGAAATATTTTAATGCAATAACATATCAATAAGTAGCATAAGTTGTGCTAGATTTGTCTCATGACTCAATCCTTAAATCCATCTTTATTTAACTTTTTGACTCTAATTCCTATCAACTTTCCATTTACTTACCATTATATCACATTGACTCACACTTACATATATGTATTCACTCCTTGCCTTGAAATTGTCATTTTAGACCTAAGTTCATTTTTTAGTGGCTTGAGATTGAATTGGTTCAATCTCAAGGTACTTGGGAATGAACCTAAAATTCAAATTCTAAGTTTTTCATCTTATTTTAATAGTCATTATCAATTGACTTAACACACATTTGTGTGGCATGTTGCTATATCATGGTATTTAAACATAATTAATGTGCATTTAATGGGAATAAGGGATTGTCTAGGGGATTCCAAGGAGAACCATTAGAGTACACTTCAATTTCTAGGCCATCTATATGCCTACATATGATGTTTTTGATATTCATCTTCATCGTTAATCTAGTTTGCCAAAGGAGTTCAACCAAGGAGAACCCATTTGTTTATCGAGTCAGCCAACTCCTAAGTGACAACACATTCACAAATTTAAATATCAAGAAAGATAAAGGCGATCAAATCTGAATCGCATATTCTATCTAATCATTCATGTGTAGTACATATCAATTCCATATGATAAATTAATTCCATGACAACTAGGATCAAATCAAGAATAATTGGAACTAAACCAATTCTTTTTAGATAATAAATTTTTTTGAGATAATTATTAGATCAAAAACATTAATTTTAATAGTAACGAACTGATTTTAAAAAATTTCAACATTATTCTTCCTTCATCAATTTAAAAACTAAATACTCTTAATATTTAATATGACTATCTATTCCAATCTTAATCAATCTAATTTACTTCATGTAAATTATTTGTTTTTTTTTTAAAACATAAAACTATACAAATGTAATTAAAAGGTCTAATGCTTATACTTTGGTTATATAACAACACTTCTCAAAGAAGAGAAGAGAATAGGCATTCCTACAATTGAAGAGCTATGTGAATTTTTAGTGGAAATGTAATATCTCTAATAGGCATTCTTTTTAAACCCCTTAAACCATTCCACAAACACAAAAGTGGGGTGTTTAAAGCAAGAAAGCATATTTCTATATGTTTAGAGCGAAAGATAGGTAAGGGTGGAAAATTTTACATTATTGGTAGATCATAAGGCAGGATTCCTTGAAGCCACTGCTATATAAGAACTGGCATAAAACATGAAAGTATTTGACCATGAATATTTTAGAACATGTAGGGTTTGCAAGTTGATACATGATAAAAAGAAATTTTGCAAGAGCTCATAATGAGAACTTTGAAAACTGAAATACTGAAAATTTTCCTTAAAATCTAACTGAAGCAAACCACAGTTTATCTGATGCTTTAGTTGCAGAGCTATGCTCCATCAAGGGAATAACAACTCCTTGCATGGTGCATCTAACCTGTGACATACATTAACTTCTTTGTAGTTCTCAAGTTTAATTAGAATCTTCTTCTGGAAAATCATAACAGACAATCTTTTTTCTGAGGAGAATTTCATGAGCAGGCTAGAAGTTTGCAAGAATTAAACCATTCTGCATCCCATGTTATGTTTGGCACATGAAAGGAGGAAATCCTTAAAGATCCAAAAGTAGGCAACAATACTTCCATAACAGTGTTTTATTGAAAAAACATATCTCAAGAGACACATTTTTTCTTTTTCCTCTTTTTCTCAAAATCAGAAAGGAAAAACAGGAACACTACACATCAAATTGCTGGATTTTATATTCTACTTTTTTGGATTGGGAAAGCTAAGAAACCAAGGGAGATGGGATCCACTGAGGAATCAACCAGAAACCAAGGGAGTTAGGACCCACTGAGGAATCAATTAGACACCAAGAAAGGTGAGGGGCTCACTGAGGAAAGCTCTAAAACCAAAGGAAGTGGGGCCTGTTGAGGAATAAACCACTAATAACAAGGAACACCATAGACCATCTGTAGAAAAGTATCCCTTCTTCAAAGATGGCCTAACAGAACAAGGGAAAATGGCAGCATATTACAGAAGGCAATCAAAAGCAGCTATCCTTACAATTGCAGATACATATTAACAGTTACAACTTACAAGTCACTGACCTGTCCACCGGTTAGCTAGACTATTACCAGACATTCTTCACACTGAATGGATTGCAACCCACATGAGGAAGATGGATTTTTTTCTTATGACTCTTATCCAATGACCTCAACTTCTTCTCTCCCTGTGAGCTTCCAAAGGAAGGAGGGGGGCTCAGAGGCAGAGCATTGAAACCATGCTGCAGATGATCAGTCTTGGGCTTCCCTGGCTGGGTTTCCCATTGGAAGGGAACTCCTTCACCCACATTCACATTTGATCTGTAATATACTCGAGATGAGTACCCATGTGGATCCTCCCTTACAAGATTACTGAAGAAGAAGGATCTGTTGTCCAAGTCTAAGGCTCTTGCATCTTCCATGGCAGTTCCAGATAAAGAAGAAGAGGACTCTGAGATTCCAACCGAGTTCTCCCATGTTCCAGCAGAGCTCTCCATGAACTCTTCTGTTTCAGACCTGCTACAATGGAGGGACACGTTGAGACCCATCTCATGAACTCCTGTTAGCTTCTTCATAACTCTACCAATGGACAGGGTAAGAATTATATAATAAGGAAGAGGGCCCATTGAAGAAAGTGAAACATTTATCCCATACGCCCAGGGGACCACCAGGTCTTGCTCTTCTGAGTGTAAACTGTACACCAGAGTATCTATCAGTTGTACCCTTACAATCAGGGACCATACAATAGATCACTTACCTACTTTACTCTTCAATTAGTGACCATAGAACAGAATATCTTATCAATCGTACTCTTTTTAATTTATCAGCCATTGAAAAAAATGTGTATCAACTGTACTACTTTTGTATGTTTCCATTTGTTGATTTTTCATAACAGTAGAATTTAAACTGCGACAGATTATTTGTTATTTAGAGTATTTAGAAATGAGTTGATGTGGCTAAATTTCGTGTAAGGTGCAGATTCATTCCAAAGAATTTGGAGTGCATGTACAATACTTTTGTGCAGAAAATGAGCAGAAAATTTGCACCACTTGAGGCAATTCTCATTTTAAATCCCTCATAACAGGTAAAGTACAAAGTATATACTTTTGGACTTTCACTAGGGAAGGCGAGTCTTTATTCATAAAGTTGAAAGATGTATAATTGTTTTATTCATAAAGTTGAAAGATGTCTAATTGTTTTTTATTATTACTTGTAATAGAGTATATTACAAGGATTGAAAAGATTAGAAAGAGTATATTACAAAATTTAGAAATTAAAAGGATTGAAAAGATTGAATTGATTTATATGGTTGATAGATAGTTTTCCATTGTGTTGATAATCTTTCAAATGATAGTTTAGATTGTTTAATTTTTGATGTGTTCGAAGCTAACTAATGAAATATGAATTAGGTCATTTTTAGAAACTGCATGAGATCTATTCTGTAGTTATAGATTTGACATTTTCCTTACAAATATGACAAAATTTAGAAATTAAAAGGATTGAAAAGATTTAATTGATTTATATGGTTGATAGATAATTTTCCATTGTTTTGATAATCTTTTAAATCATAGTTTAGATTGTTTAATTTTGGATGTGTTTGAAGCCAACTAATGAAATATAAATTGGGACATTTTTAGAATCTACATGAGATCTATTTTGTAGTTATAGATTTGACATTTTCCTTGCAAAAATTACTTTTGGTTGTAGATGTGATCCTTATCTATGGAAATGACCTTACCTTCAAACATATTGCATTTCCAAATATAGACTCTCTTGTACAATTAACATAATTTGGATATTGCTATGCAAAGCTCTTCTCCTTAGACAATCCTCATGATCAATTTAATGTTTTTGAAAGACTTGGAAGATACCAAGCATTAGATGCAAACAATGTTGATGTGGATGCGATGATGCAACAAATATTGGAATGAATTATGCAAGAGCTAGGATTTTGCCATGTTTTGATGCAAGAATTGATCTGATTGTCGCAAAAAGACAGATAAAGAAGGTGTGTTGATTCCTTATGAGATATAGTTTTGGCGAGATTGTCCGATGGGTAGATCATAGGTGCTTGCTGGATAATAGATGGATTGTGGATGATCAAATGAACTAGGGTTGATGTCCTTCTATACTTAAGTGAGTAATATGAATGCTTTGGCATGGGAGATGATAATAATGACTAGTTAAAAGGTCATAAACTTGGGCATGTTATAAAATTTAAAATTTAAAATTCAGGATCAAATGTGCATCATGATACTAACCTAGGTCAATCTTGGTATGAGGTCAATAAGAATTCCAAATCAATCAAAATCATGTGCTAAGAAAATTGCTTAAAACACCTTCACAAAGTAACTTGTAGAACAAAGGATAAAACTAGAGACTTATAAACTTTTCACCCTTACATTTAGGCATCACTTTAGTGTGTATGGGAATCTACATGAGCAAGCATACTAGTAAATAAAAAAGATGCAAACAAATACAACTATAAATGGAATAATGAGAAACATGTGAGTATGGTAAACTTGAAAGTGCTTAGTAATAAAATACTCAATTAATTTTGTATTTTCAATGTGTTGAACATAGGTTGTCATTAATGTCAAAGGAGTTCATTGATGTCAAAGGAGTGATGTCTAAGGAGGAGTAATGTCAGCTGAATAGTGAATGTAAGAGTACTTGAATTATCATTATCAGTGCATTTTGACAACAATGAAGTTGATTGCTTACAATATGCTTACAATATCATGCTTGCATCTATAATGTTGACAAAAGTAATCTGAAAGTTTGATTCAGAATGTTGGAGGTCAGTTACTAAAGGTAGAGAGATTTCTCTAGCAATACAGTCATGTTTTGTATTCCCTTCTAGATGTGAGTTGTTCTCTGCGGTTTGAAAGGAGAGTATGTTTACACCTATTTTATCTTATTATAGAGTTTTCAAAAGTTATGTTCAACATGTAAAAATATTGAAGTGATAGAATGTCCACTATGTTTATTAGTTAATCGGTTGGTGTTTTGAAAATGTGTGACAATGACTAGTAGCACATGCATCATCTATAGATACCGTGGGGTGTTAAAATAGGTTCAGGTTAAGGTTCCTATGGAAGCACACGAAATCATGTTTATTTGTCAATAATATTTTTGTTTTAGGACCCACTTGTTATATGTTTCATGTAATTTGAATTTAGGTCCACCTTATGTCAACTTGGTTAATTACGAACCCTTGACCGACATGAAGTGATGTTAATGTAGTATGTTGTATATAATCATCATCTCACTCCACATGATATGTGTGAAAAAGGTGTGTGTGTGTGTGGATACAAATTTGTATGGAAATGTAATCATGTGCAAGCAAGTGTAATTCAATGTGAGTTGCATCTCAATCATTGTGTGCCATTATCAAAAAATGATAATGAGTGTTAGAGAATGTTTGAGGCAAGCTCATATCTTGTGTAAGTTGTATTATTAGCATTGAATATCTACAAGCTTTATCTTTGTATTCTGGTAGGACTGGTGTTTTACTCATTGATTTGGTGCTCAAATATTTATACAGAGGATTGGTGTCTCTAGTAGGTTGGTGCCTACATATTTCATGGGATTGGTGCCTCTGGTAAGTTGGTGCCTACTTTATGATTGTAACTTATTTATTATTTTTGTGAGGTTGGGTTTAGACAATAGCTCCAAGCAACTCTTCTTGCCATGGCTTTTCTCATTCTAGGTTTCAACATATATCTGTTGTTCATTGTGTGAAGGTGTGCTTTTGTGATTGATAGATCGGTAGTAGTTATTTTGATTCATGTTTCATAATCGGATGTATATGTTGAATTAAATAATTTTAAATTGATTTTACCTATTGGTTCACCCCCTCTTAGTAGATTGTGTGCTCTTTAATTAGTATAAGAGCTAAGTTCCTTGAAGAAGCTTAACAACTTGAGGTAGATTCAAGATGGTACACTCAGTGGCTCAAGAAGGATTGTCTTCAAATAAGATACCCTCTTTGATGGATCCAATTATGCTTTTTGGAAAGTGAGGATGGAAGCATACCTTATGGCTCTAGGGTTTGAAGTTTAGCAATAAGTTGTGGAAGGATATGAGATCCCTAAAATCCCTCCAAGAGATCAAGTTGGAAAGAAGTCTTGTGAGAACAATGCTAAAGCAAGGAATGTTATTTTATGTGGTTTATCTAACTCTAAGTTTGTAAAGATCGTGCATTTTAGGATAACAAAGGAAGTATGGAACAAATCACACAATATCTATGAAGGTGATGACAAAGTCAAGCAAGAAAAGCTTCAAACTCATAGAGGACAATTTGAAAGTCTAAAAATGAAGGAAGAGGAGAGAATTGCTACATTCCTATTTTGGGTTGATGAGGTTGTCAACTCTATCATAGGTCTTGGTGATGAACTGAAAGAATGTATGATTGTGAAAAAGGTACTCAGATCTCTTCCTAGAAAGTTTGATGCAAAAGTTTGTGTTGTTAAAGAGGCTAAAGATCTGAATGCTCTAACTATGGAAGAATTACATGAATTTTGATTGCCTATGAAATGAGAATTGAAACTAACAATTTTGTAAATAAAGAGGTTGTATTCAAAGCATCTAAAAAGCAAGTTGATCTAGATTTAGATGATGAATCAAATCCAGAGGAAGCAATTTTTTTTAAGAAGTTGCAAAGGTGTTCCAAAAAATATAAAGGCAAGTTTCCTTTCAAATGTTTTAGTTATGGTGATGTAGGACATTTTATGGCTAAGTGTCCATACAAAGATTCTAACAATGTTAAGAAAAAGCATGGAAAGAAGTCATTCTTAAAAGGGAATAAAGTTCAAAGGAAGTAGAAGAGTTTCTTCATCAAGGAGGAAGGTTTTTCAACTGATGATGAGGATCAAGAAATCTCTAGAGATGAAAGAGAGAAAATTTGTATTCATGGCTATGGAGACTACTGAAGATGATTTAGAGATGAATGTCAAAAATGATGATTGTGAGGTAGACCTTGTGGAAGAGTTTCTCTTTTCCAAAAAAGAGATTAAGAGACTAAAGAAGAAAATGGTTGAGGAAGTGAAGGCTAAAGAAAATTTATCTCAGAATCTTGAGAAGGTAAAAAGATGATCATTGATCTAAAGATTCTAGTAGAAGAAGCAAAGAGGATTGAAAAAGTCTTGACTAAAAGGTTGTTGTCAAGAGACAAGGATAGTGAAAAACTTGAAGCATAAATTGTGTCACTAAGGAAAGATCTTGATAAAGCAAATCATCAGCTAAATATGAAGTTTGGAAAGAGTACTGAAATCTTGGAACATATAATAAAAATTTAGAGGTCACCACATATCAAAACCAGTATCTATTTTGTTGATGAACAGAAGAAAAAAGTAACTAAGAAGTCTCTAAAGCCTACTAATGTGAATCTGAAAGAGATTTGATCTAGAAGTGCAAAGTTTGAACAAAGTGTAGCAATCAATGATATAAAAGTGTAGAATGATGGCTTCATCCAAGTTCAAAGCAAGAATAGAAGATCTAGAAGACAAGTTTCAAGAGGACGTGAATATAATGCCAGGTTTAATCATTATTTTTCTAGTTACTATTTTAATTGCAATCATTTTGGTCATAAGGTTGTGAATTGTAGAAGGGATCTAATAAGAAGAAATAACTTCATAAGCAATAATGCATTTGTACCTTTGTACAATTACAATTTTTTTTCCACAAATGTAACAACTTTGTATATATTGCTAAAAATTGTAGAAGCAATTTTGTGAGTCCTCTATCAAAAACAAAAAACAAAAGTGTAGAATGTCAGAATAATAAATCAAATAAAGTTTGGAAGAATAAATTTGAGGAGAAAAGATCAGAGATATGAATGGTGGTGCAAATTTCCTTACATGCTCAAAAGGAGAGGAATTTTTGGATAATTGATAGTGGATGTTCAAGTCACATGATTAGAGATAAGAGTAAGTTTATGCATTTCAAGAAGTTTAATGAAGGATATGCAACTCTTGGAAATAATTTTATTGCTAAAATTACGAGTAAGGGTACTTTGAGTCTTGATGGTGGTAAGATAAAAATTCATGATTTTTTATATGTTGAAGGATTGAAACATAATCTTCTAAGTGTAAGTCAAATGTATGAAAAAGGTTACAAGCTTTCATTTAGTGATAAAGGGTGTAAAATAAGAAAGGTCGGTACTAGAGAGTTTATTGTGGAAGGAAGCAAGATTGATAGTGATGTACACCATCTTAGTGAGTTGAATGGACAAACTTACCATGCTATATAGAAAGAAGAGAGTTGGCTCTGGCATAAAAGGCTGGGACACATCAATTTTGATGACATTGCACAAATATTAGTTCAATTGGAATGGTCAAAGACATGTTGAAGACCAAGAAGCCTCAGTCTACCAATTACAAATTATGTCATGAGGGAAAATAGACAAAGACTAGATTTCCTACTAAGGAATATTCTACAACAAGGCCATTGGATTTTATTCATATGGATATGTGCAGAAAAATGAGGACAAAGAGTCTACAAGGTGATAGGTATTTCATTATGCTTATTGATGATTACTCTACAATGACTTGGATTACTTTTCTAAAAGATAAATTAGAAGCTTTTGATAAATTCAAAGCATTTAAGGGTATGGTTGAAAATGAAATTGAAAGATCTATCAAGAGCCCGAGATCAGACAGAGGTGGAGAATTCACTTATGATTGGTATGGTCAATTCTATGAACTACATGGTTCCGAAGACAATTTTTTGCTCCTAGGACTTTGTAGTAGAATTGGGTTGCTAAGAGAAAGAGCCAAATTATACAAGATATGGCTAGAACAATGTTAATTCAAGCAATTTTATCGGATATATATTGGAGAGAAGAAGTTCAGGCCATAGTGTATATTTTAAACAAGACTCATATTAGACCATGGACTGATGAAACACCATATGAATTATCGAGAAGAAGATCGGCTTCAATTAGAAATCTCAAGATATTTGGAAGAAAGCGTTATATCAAAAGGGATGAAGAACACTTGAGTAAGTTTGATTCTAGATATGATGAAGATATTTTTCTTGGTTACTCTATTACAAGACATATAGATGTTATAACAAAAGACTGAAAAGGATTGTTGAAAGTATAAATGTAATTATTGATGAGATAATATAGTATATTGATATTCCTGAAGTAGAAGATGATGAAAAACCAATCCACAACAGAGATGAAGACTCGAAAGTTGATTCTAGGAATACTGTTACACAGACTCTGACAAGGTATGTCTAGAAAAATCATTTTGAAGACCAAATTATTGGAGATAAGAATAGTAGAGTTCAAACTTGGACAAGGATTGAGAAATCAAATGAGAAGGTACACTTTGCATTACTATCAAAGATTGAACCAAGGTCCTATACAGAAACAAGAAAATAGAAAGGATGCATAGATGCTATGGAGGAAGAGCTAACTCAAATAAATAAAAATGAAACTTAGGAATTGGTTCCAAGACCTAAAGGAAATAATGTTATCGGTACCAAGTGGGCCTTTAGAAACAAGTTGAATGAATATGGAGAATTGATCCAGAACAAGGCCAGACTTGTGTGTAAATGATATGCTCAAGTTGAAGGAATTGGTTTTGAGGAGACATTTTCTCTAGTAGCAAGATTTGAAGCAATCAAAATGTTTTTGGCCTTATCATAATTTAAGAACTTCAAGTTGTATCAGATGGATGTGAAGTCAAAATTTTTGAATGGATAGTTAGAAGAAGTCTACGTTGAGTAGCTAAAAAGGTTTCAAAGTTTAGATAATTTGGATTTTGTGTACATATTAAAGAAGGCATTTTATGGACTTAAACAGGCCCCTATAGCATGGTATTCTAGGTTGGATAGGTATTTGAAATGACAGGACTTCCAAATAGGTAGTGTAGATAGTAATTTATACATAAAAATAGAAGGCATTCAACTATTGATTGTTTTTTATAAGATAAGCAGCATTTACAGGGTGTTGTACCCTTTACACATCGAGTCTCAGGGGCGAAAAAAGATCAAGTCCATAGAAACATAACAAAAACCACCAAAACAAAACACAATAATAGCAAACAAACAACTGACAAAATACAACCCAGCAGACAAGACACAATAGCAATAGACTAACTAGCATTCTCCCAATTCCGAGAGAGGAGGCAATAAACAACATCCTCCCCAACCCAGTTGGGGCCTTCCTTCATAGTCTTCTTATCCATTTCATCCTTATGTACAATAGAAAGGGTGCCAGCCACATGGTGGACCATCTTGAAAGTGAACCGATCCAAACCAATGAACTTCTTCTCAAGCTTCTTCACTTGCTCTAGTAGCATGCAATGATCCTCCCCTTTGTCCAGAGCCTTCACGATGTCTTCATGCTCTATAGCTTGAGGGTCGGAGGACTGGGAAGTTGAATTCTCTTTTAGCATTTTGTTGAGGTCAAAAAAGTGGCTAGGCCCTTCAACAAATTCCTCCTCCTCTTCCTTTGTGTCTTCCTCATTCCTAATGCCCTTGCTGGCAGACTGCTCCTCATCAGTAGAAATTTCATTAATCTACACTTTCTTGCTATTTTTGGCCAGCCTGCCAGATCTCCTAATGCTAGTATTTTCAACCCCTGTCTCCATCGTAGCAGTAACCACAGTATCTCCCTTGGAGTCTCTTCCCACCGCATTCTTCTCGTCATTGTTAGTGGCCGACAGCTCCACCAGACCTGTCCCCTCTTCTTTCACTTTTTTCTTAGCTGCAAGTTTGTTGTCAGTCTTGTCGGGGGCGAATTTGAGCTCACAGATCCCAGCCACAAAATTTGACTGGGAAAGCCCCACACTCCCATTTTTCTTTTTGGTGGATGGTTTAGGCTTGGGGTTTTCAGTAATCCCTAGAGGAGTTTTCCTTTTGGGGCCCTTAGACTCAGCTAGAGAGACATTGATCTGAGTAGGGGGTTTGAATTCCTTAATGCAAATAATGAAGATGGGTTTGGGTGGGCAAAGTGCGAGGTGAAAATGATAAAGCCTCAAGATGAGGCCTTGGTGGAGTGACACGGGAGGAGAATCCTCAAGGTTTTGGGTAGCAAAGTCCAATCATTTATCAATAGAACTTTCTAAATCAGTGAGTAATAAAAATAAGAAGCTCAACAACATTTTACGGCGGAGGTGATTTAAAAGAGGCAAATGATAAAAATAAAAAGTTTTATATCTACCCTCTAAAGTGGCATACTTCATGAGAGCGAGGCATATCTAGTCCCATAGTCACATGAGAGCTTCTCTTTCAAAGCCAGACCAGGAGCGGACATGTTTTTCATTTCCTTTAAAGAAGGCATTAAGGCTTTCATTGTCCTGAGCCTTGGTGTGCTTAGGGTACTTCTTCCCGATACAAGAGAGCCCCATTGCTTGAGCAATCACCTCCTCATTGACCTTGAAGGAGATTCCATCCATGGTAACCCTTCTTTCTTTCTAGGAGCTCGTGAATTGTGTTGACATCCTTGGATCATGACCAACCAAGCATTCCATTAAAGGCACCAACCCACCTTCGACATAGATGTGCCAAACCAGCGGGTCCTTGCGAAATTCCCCACAATTTTCTGACTCCGTCCTCACCTTATCACCACCCATTTCACCACTCTTCACACTACAAAACCAGGAAACCTGTGAGAGCAAAAGATTAGAAATTTTGTTAATGTGAGAGGTCACCCAAACACCTCTTCTTTTAAGCCAACCAAGAAGGCTCTAGGAAATCAAGATGATATGTAGGACACATGCTTCAAGAGTTAAATCCAAAAAGGAAATATCCACGAGCCCATTAATGAAAATATTTAAACACCTACACCCTGGTTTGTAAAAATGATGACATTGGAAGGTTTTCCTTCCACGTTGTCATTGCACAAGTACCAATGATGGTTGGTTGTGAGGCCAAATTTAGACTTTCCTAAATATCTTCCTTTTATCAATAAAAACTTTTTAGCGAAGTTGATAAGACAAAGCAAGAGCTTCATGCCATAATTATTAGTCACATCAAATTTGAATTTGGAAATCCATAAGGATATGCGAAGGCTGAGACAAGACCACAAATAAAATTGTGTAAGACCTGACCCAACTTGGTTGTTACCTCATTGTACTTCCCATTACTCCTCATAATTAGCTTCATAATTTCTATCTCCACCCCATTATTCAAAATTTTCCACAAATTTAACACCTCTGCATTCATCTTCATCCACATCACCCAAAAAGAAAATATGTGGACCACCCAAAAATCCATGACGAATGCAAATTTAGATATCATCATGATAAAAAAATGTGCCCTAATCCTTGAGGATGATACCTTGTATTCCCAGTGGTAGGTTCCCCATATTCCTCCAACACTTAGAAACTCTCCAACTGGAGTTGAGATTAGCCAAGGCATTAGCCACTTGATTACCCTCCCTATAAAAGTGAGTAACAATCTTCATATCCAGCTTTGACACCAAATGATTTATGTCTAACAAGATATCCTTGGTACTCCATCCTAATAATCTGCCCAAATTTATAGAGTCAACCACCGACTTAGAATCCCCTTCTATGTGCAGTTTCTTTATCCCCATAGTAACAGCTAATTGGACGCCCTTTAGCAACTCCCTTTCTTCTACAATCATGGAGGTCTAAATCCCAATACACCCTAAGTAACCAACCATAAGGTTGCCCTTGCAGTCCCTGATAATACCCCCTATGCTTGCCTTGCACGGGTTTCCTTTGGAAACACCATCAAAATTGAGTTTATTCCATACACAAAGATAGTATCTCGTCTAGCCTAGGACTGAGAGATGTCAAAGGAGTTGACCTCAAGATCCTGATACCAAGCTTTAGTAATTTTAATCTCCCATTTAGTAGGATATTTTTCTGGGGTTTTCCCATTGAAAATAAAAATATTTTCATAAATTAGCCTTAGCCCTATACCAAAAACCTCCTTAGGACTCATCTCGATATTCATGAATATCTGATTGTTCCTCTCTTTCCACAAGCACCAACAGATGATGGGGGGACTTGGTTCCAAATCTCTCTAGGTAAGGGGTGTTGGAAGGGGCTAGACCAACTCAAGATAAAGGATTTTATGTCCTTACACAGTCCAGTGAGTACCCAATCTCACCAAAGCCAGTTCCTAGACACCAATAGCAGAGAAGCAGTGAAAAAGTAAGTGATCCACAGATTCTTCATTGCATTTTCACATCAAACACCTGTTAGGGATCTGAAATCCCCTTTTCCTCAAGTTATCTTGAGTAAGGATCCTGTTATGGCAGGATGTCCACCAAAAAAAGTTTATTTTTGGAATCATGTGCCTATTCCAAACCTGTTTCCAAGGTCCATGCTCAATACCCTGAACTGAAAGCAGATTGTAAGCCATTCTAACTAAAAGATTGCCCTGCCTGTCATTAGTCTTGTGGAATTCATCCTCCATGTTGGATAAAGGTAATTTGGTAAGGGAGAGTAAGTCTTACAGAGACTTACCTAGAGTTGACAACTCGGGGGACAAAGGATGGCAAAGAAGCAGATCTTTCCACCTCCTAGCCCCCGGCTAATCGAGAAGGTAGTCACCAATGTACATACCGAAGAAAAGTTGCACTGGTCTCATAAGATTCCTGAAGTCAGAGTGTGAAAGGAGGGTGTCCAACAACCAAGGGTCTTCCCAAAATATGATGTTATTACCATTCCCAAGCTTCCATTTCATCCCGACCATGAGCAGCCCCTGCATTCTACAAATGTTCTTCCATGCCAGAGATCCCGAGGGGTGATCATCAAAGAGGCACTTAATCATAGGTCTATTGTGAAGATACTTAGCATTCATAATCTTGCACCAATCCTTTTTATTCCTCGAATGGTCCCAACCTACCTTAGCAAGTAAGGCCTTGTTGGTACATAGGATATTCCTGATTCCAAGCCCACCACAAGATTTAGGCTTACAGACCTTGTCCCAGCTAACCATAGCAAACTTTTTATTTTCCTCAGTCCTGGACCTTAAAAAGTTCCTTTGAATTTTTTCAAACTTCTCAATAATATTATCTAGAGATCTTAAAGATAGAGAGGAAGTATATAGGGATCCCTTGAATGGCAACAAATAGGAGTTGTAGTTTTCTAGCATGACTAAGAATGGATCCTTTCTACCCCACCAATTTCCTTTGAGTCCTTTCAAGAACTATGTTCCAAAAGGTAGGAGTGACTTCCTTGACAGTAAGGGGTAACCCTAGATACACCAACGAGAGATAGCCACTCACACAACCAAGGACAATAGTCACCCGATCAAGTAGAGTAGGAGTGTTGTTGAAGAAGTAAATCATGTTTTTATTATAATTTATACATCAGCTGGAGCAAGCAACATAATTATTAAGACAACTTTTTTATTTTTTGGCTTCAACCATAGAGGCCTTCCCAAAAAGTATCATATCATCAACGAACTATTGGATAACAGTAGGTTCCAAGGAAGAGGCAGGTTTGACCCCCTTTATAGAACCCTCTGATAGCAATTTAGATATGTTCCTCCTCAAGACATCCGTGACCATGATAAATAAATAGGGCGAGAGGGGATCACCCTGTCTGATACCTCTCCCAACTTTGAAGAAACCAAACGGGGCCCCATTAACCAACATAGAGTATCTCATTGTGGTAATGCATTCCATCAAGAGGTTGACCACCCCTCGGTCGAAACCAAACTTAGCTAGGACTTTGGGGATAAAGGCCCATAACACCTTATCATAAGGTTTTGATATATCCAATTTGAGGGCCATACTGGAATTTTTGCATCTATCCATGGAGTGGATAATTTCATGTGTAGTTATGGTAGCATCCAACGTATGACGATCTAAAACAAAACCTTTTTGGGTAGGGCTAATTATTTTTTTCTAGGAGGGGTTTAAGGTGGTTCACCAAGACTTTAGAGAAGATCTTGTAAATGGTATTGCAAAGGCTAATGTGCCTGAAGTCAAACATTAACTATGGTTTAGCAACCTTGGGAACTAGGGAAATACAAGTGTGGTTCAGTTGTTTGAGAATCTTACCATATTTGAAGAAATCCTTGACAACCAAGATAAGGTCCTCACCCATTATATCCAAAAATAGCTGGAAGAAAGTAGGGGGGAAGCCATTTGGGCTAGGCACCTTATAGGAACCCATACTAAAAGCAGCTAGATAGAATTCCTCAGGAGTGACAACATAAAGGATGCTACTATTATCATCCTAGGTTATGGTGGCCAAGAGAGCATCCAACAATAGGTTATCCAAAGCCGGATTAGGAGCCTTAGCAGGAGCTAAATAAGCCCTTTGAAAATAGTCTAACTCCAAGAGCCCAATCTAGGTAGGAATATTGACCAAGACCCCCTACTCATTTTGAAGCTTAATTATTTGGTTCCTTTTCTTGCGTTTTAGGGAAGAAACATGAAAAAAGGAGGTATTTTCCCCCCCCTCATGCAACCATTAAACTCTAGATTTTTGTTTCTAGAATATTTCCTCCTTTTTTAAAATTTGTTCCCATTCCCTATGACTCTCTTTCTTGGTTGCAAGTCAACAAGCTAACATCCCCTTCTTCCATTATTTTTGGATGACCTTTAGCTTATCCCCTAAGGCACTTTTTTTCTAGAAGACATCACCAAAAACTCTCTTATTCCAACCTTTCACCATATTTTTGACATGTTTAAGTTTGTTAAAGATCCTAAACATGGGGGAGCCATGTACAGGGATGTTCCACCATTCAACAATTTTATTCCTAAAATCTTGATGGGAGTTCCACATTATCTCAAATTGAAAAGGAAAGGGTCCAACAATAGATAGATCATTCATGACCAACAACAGACGGTTATGGTCAGAGACAGTTCGGGGTAGAGCAAGCAAATTAGCACTGAGCAGGGTCATCCAATTGTGGGAACAAATAAATCTATCCAATCTAACCTAAATCAAGCCATCCCCAAGGCACCTATTGGTCTACGTAAAAGATTGACCCATCAAGTAAATGCCAACCAAGCTAGTGACACTCAGAAAATTTACCAGATTAGCCATGTTGTTAGAGTAGTCCACCAGACCTCCACATTTCTCTAAAGGATACAGAGGACATTTGAAGTCCCCAGCCAACAACCAATGTGACCCCTTATTATTATTTATCCAATATGTAAGATCTTGCCATAGGGAATTCCTAGCATTCCTTTGGTTAGGGGCATAGACATTAATGAGCGACCAAGAGCCACCCAGGTGAGAAAACTAGACTCCCACACTGGTCTGGCATTGGAAAATTTTAGACACAATGATCCTATTAGGATTACATAACACAACAAGCCCACCAGATGCACCCTCAGCATCACTGCATGAGAAAAGGGCACCCGACCATATATACTTAGCAATATTATCAAAGTTAGTTTTCTTAATTTTGGTTTCCTATAAAAGTAAAGCATCAATCTTATGTTCTAAAACATTGTTTTTTAGCGCTAGCTATTTGTGAGAGCTATTTAGCCCTCTCACATTCCAGGACATGACCTTCATTTTTGACCCTTCTTTGAGGACACTTCCAATGTTGGCTATCTCTTTCATTGTCTCCCTATGCCTGGTCTATCGCTGGTTGGGCCTTCCAGGTTTAGAGTCACCACCCACATTTGCTTTCCTCTGTTTCCCCTTCTTCTTTGGGGTTGAGCAAAATTTCTCCATTTTTTTTTCCTATGTCAAACCCACAGGATCCATTTTAACTGTCTCATCTTTAGCTTTTGAATCCTTCTCTTCCATGATTTTTCCTTCTTCACCTCCAGTCAATAATGAACAAGTTGCTAAGTTAATCCCTTCTTCCTTCAAAGAGTCACCATTTTCATCATCTTCCCATAGCACTTGGCTAGGGGAAGGAGCATCAACCCCCTGAACCCCACAACTAGGAATAACCAACCCATTAGCTAGAGCAGGAGCAGCAAGGACCAAAACCAAGTCCCCGACGAAGACATTCTCCCCAATAGTGGGGCAATTAGAGTTGACCTGGGAGTCAACCAACTTGGGAGAGCCAGACTTGGCCAGGGAGTCAACAATATCTAGAATGTCATCTTCAAAATGTTAGTGGTCATCAGCAGCAGACTCACTAAAAGAATATTTTTAGTTCGAGATTAGGTGGCCAAGTTTAGCACATTTCTAGTAGTAAACTATAGTATTCTCATAACAAAAATTTTGGTTCCAAAAACCAAACTTAGAACAAAGTTTCTCTATGGTAGGTAGAGATTTATGCACTTCTATATTAACATAAAAATGAGCAAAAACTAACCTAGATTTGGACCTGGTAATGGAGTCTGAAGTGATGAACTAGCCCAAGCAGTCCCCAATACATTTGAATATGGTTTCATCCTATTATTCCAGAGGAAAAATAGGTAGACATACCAAAAATGATGTCGATTTTTTGAGATCCATTGTGGGATTGAACCCTGGCTTCCATCAACACAATGCCAGACTATGCTTTTCATAGACCCAAGGACCAGAAGAGAGGACCAAGATTAAGTCTTCTGAAGCTGTGAACATGAAGAGGAAAATCCCACCCACCATAGCAAAAATATCAACACTTCCTTTGAGGTGCCATTTAGCCACAACCCATCTTCTAACCATATCCATTGTGGGGCGAAAGGAGAGGAAACAACCCGCCACCACATTTTCCATTGAGGAGACAATCCTATCACTAATTGTATCAGGGATAGCAAAGTCAATTCCCATAGCAGTAATCTCTTCTTTAGGGTGAGGAGAGGGGCCCTTAGCATTCTAACTACCATTAGTCAGCACATTCTTCCAACCTTTAACTTCTGGTGAGACAGCGACCACCGACACTTCCCCACCAAATAAATTTGGAATCACAGGTGGCCCAGGCTGATTGGGAATCATGGGAGCACCAGAAATAAACAAGCCAGAAGTGGCCCCTAAGGGACATGAGCCCACATGTGTCTGGGAAAGGATCAAGTTAGGAGAGGACAAGGGGGGACCGTGGGGTACCCCCAACATAGAGTCTACCATGCGCGCAGGCAGTTCAAATGCAGGCAGAGGAGAGAGAAGCAAGAAAAGTTAGAGTATCAACTATTGATTTTTGTTGTCTATATTGATGATATTATATTTGGTAGAATGTAATATAGAGTGAGTTTCAAATGTCATTTTTTGGTGAATTATCTTTCTTTATTGGTTTACAGATTTCTCAATCAGACAAATACATATTCATTTCTCAGAAAGGAAATTTTGAGGAAGTTCAAGATGGAAGAATTCAAACCGGTAAGTACACCTATGGTTATCAGATGTAAATTGTAAATATGATGAAACTAATTTGATAGAATAGACCTTGTATAGATCCATGATTGGTAGTTTATTTTATGTGACTACATCCATACCGGATATAATGCAAGCAGTTGGGATGGTAGCCAAATTTCAGGCAACACCTAAAGAAACTCATATCAAAGAAGTAAAGAGGATATTCAGATATTTGAATTCTATAATGGATTTTGGTATGTGGTATCCCAAGAGTGAATATTTCACTTTGATTGCATACACAGATATAGATTGGGTAGGAAGCATAGATGATTAGAAGAGTACAAGTGGTGGAGCTTTCTTTTTTGGTGACAACCTTGTATCTTGGCTAACCAAGAAGCAAGATTCAATGTCTTTATCTACATTAGAAGTAGAATACATTGCAATAGCTTCATGTTGCACTCAAATATTGTGGATGAAACATAGTTTTAAGGAGATGAATATTGAGTGCGATAAACCCATTTCCATTTTGTGTGATAATAACAATGCTATAAACATTTCAAAGAATCTGATAATACACTCAAGGACAAAGCATATTGCAATTAAGTAACATTTCCATAAAGATAATTTTTCTCACAAAGAAGTGAAGCTGGAATATGTTGAAACAAAGAAGCAAGTAGTGGACATTTTTACAAAACCGCTTCCTAAGGATACTTTTGAGTATCTCCAACAAAAGTTGGGAGTTGTTGCTCCCTCCTCTTGAATTAAGAGGAAAGTACAAGTTGGGGGGAGTGTTAACTCCTTGCTACAAGAATTCTTTGTGGCCTTACGAAGTATTTCATAAGTAGTGTGATATGATTTAGGTTGAGGGAGATTTTCAACTCCCTATTGCAAGAAGGCTTAGTGGTCTTATAGAGTGTTTTAGAAGCAATGTAGTATGGACTTAGGGGGAGTTTATGCAAGAAAAAAGTTTTTGAACTTTGTAGAAATAAATTGACCTTTTCCATTGATGTCAAAGGGGGAGAAATAGGTCTCAAAATGATAAATAATCTAAGGGGAGAAAGAACTCAAGTGATGTGGCTTCGTATTAGATTTGTCTTTGTGTGTGGCGAACATTTTGTTGTTTGCCATCAATGAAAAAGGGGGAGATTGTTGAACTTAGGTTGTCATTGATGTCAAAGGAGTTCATTGATATGTCAAAGGATCTCGCTGATGTCAAAGGAGTGATGTCTAAGGAGAAGTAATGCTAGTTGAATAGTGAATGTAAGAGTACTTGAATTACCATTATTAGTACACTTGAGAACAATGAAACTGACTTCTTACAATATGCTTACAATATCGTGCTTGCATCTATTTATGTTGATAGAAGTAATCTAAAAGTATGATCCAGAATGTTGGAGGTCAGTTACTCATGATAGAGAGATTTCTCTAGCAATACAGTCATGTTTTGTATTCCCTTCTAGATGCGAATTGTGCTCTGCAATTTGAAAGGAGAGTATGTCTACACCTATTCTATCTTACTCCAGAGTTTTTAGAAGTTATTTTTAGCATGCAAAAATATTGAAGTGACAAAAGGTTCAATATGTTTATCAATTAATTAGTTGGTGTTCCAAAAATGTGTGGCAACAACTAGTAGCATGCATTATTTGGAGATAATGTGGGGTGTTAAAATAGATCCATTTTAAGGTTCCTATTTAAGCACAAAATATCATGTTCATTTGGTGGCACTATCCTTGTTTTAGGACCTACCTATTACATATTTCATATAGTTTGAATTTAGGTCCACCCTATGTGTGACCTTGTTAATTGCAGACTCTTGGCTGACATGAAGTGACATTAATGTACTATGTTCTATATAATCATCATCTCACTTCACATGATATGTGTGCAAAAAAGGTGTGTGCGTGGATGCAAATTTATATGGAAGTGTAATACTTTGTGAGAAAGTGTAATTCAATGTGAGTTGCATCTCAATCATTGTGTGCCATTATCAAAAAATCATAAGGAGTGTTAGAGAGTGTCTGAGACAAGCTCAGATCTTGTGTAAGCTATATTATCAAAATTGAAGATACACAAGCTTTATATTTGTATTTTGATAGGACTAGTGTTCTACTCATTGAGTTGGTGCTTAGATATGTGTATAGAGGATTGGTATCTCTAGTAGGTTGGTTCCTACATATATTTCAAGGGATTGGTGTCTCCAGTAGGTTGGTGCCTACTTCATGATTGTAACTTATTCATTATTTTTATGAGGCTGAATTTGGATAGTACCTCCAAGAAGCTATTATCACCGTGGTTTTTCTCATTCCAAGTTTCCACATATATCTAGTGTCTGTTGTGTGAATGTGTGGTTCAGTGATTGATTGATTGATAGTAGCTATTTTGATTCACGTTTCATAATCAGATTTACATGTTGACTTAAAGAGCTTTAATTGATTTGATCTACTGATTCACCCTCCCCCTCAGTAGATTATGTTCCCTTCACCATGAACACATAATTTAAAGAGAGAGACTACATGTGATAATAAGGTAATCAATGTATAGAAAATAAGCATAAGTATGATAAACTAGATAAGAAGCATAATCACTATAAAATGAGTTGTATAAAATTTGAAATAAAATAAAAAAATAAATATGCATTCCTAAGACACTTACCTTTGTGTGACCAATGTGCATGTGAAATGGAAAATGAAAGACACTCCCACTTTTACCTATAATTTGAGTAATCATAGATGTATGTATCCTACAAAAATAAACAACATAAAAGTACAATATGTAACATGTAGTGATAGATATACACAAATAGATTTAACCAATGAAGTCCTCACGATTGGGTGGATCTATCTCAATATGTTGTAAGGATGTATTATTATAAGAGCAATACCCCCATAGGACTATCCATATCATCATGAAGTGTGTCTCCATTAATAAAAGTGTGATGTAGAGATGCTAAGTGTAATATGTGCTTTAAGGGGACCAACATAGATGATATATCATGTATTTACCCATTTCCCTTATTTTCATGTTGTTTTAAGAACCTTATGGGTAACCTCAATGTATGGTACATTATAATCATAAAAAAAAAAAAATACTCAACATCACTGACATTAGAAAAATCCTTACCATTCAATTCGTATATGATTAGCCTCTAATTCTATTTGCCCCTTTATCTATAATATCTTGAATTTTGTGTTTCACTATGATGAATATATCCATATAATGTGCATTTATATGATAGTAGTCATAGCATTGTTGGACTAATGATATTTTTTAGGGTGATACTAATATTTTATTGCATCAAGTCACTATGAAAATATAGTTTTGGATGTTCACAATACTTCTTCTATGGACTATTATATATCTTCAAGTGTCAAACATAAATTGTTGTGCATGATTATTATAAAACTTCATATAATTATACTGTCATCCAACATAATCAACCACGTGAGAAAAACATGATCATATGATTACATATTAGGTTAATAATATTCATCATAAGAATATCATTCATTCATAAGAATTTAAGAACAAAAGGAAGTTCACTAGATTGGGGGGTCCTCCACATGTAGTATTGAAATAATTTCTTCAAGAATAAATTATCAAGCTACCTCCTATAAAACATGTTGATACATCTATAAATTTTCCAAATTAATTTGATTCTAATCATTTTTGTGATTAGCATCAAATACATGGGCATACTATAAGAAGATGCATTACACTCAAGCATAAAATATAACTTGATGATATTGATGATTAGGGACATACATCTTTATCATTCCATCATGATAGGGAGTATTCATATTACCTAATAGTATGATTTTCAATTATAATTATAATTGTAGACACCTAAAATTGACCATATTTGGTCAAGTTACCCCTAATTCAACAAATTTCCTATCCTCTATGTTAATTAAATAATACCCTATTATTTAATTAATATTCCATTATCTCAACCTTCATCCTGGACTATTTATTCTATTATCCCTAAATCCTAGCCTAAAGTAAATAATTATCTTTAATTATTTACCTCTGTCCCTTATCCTTTTCCTCAAAAAGTTAAATAAATAGTCTATTTATTTAGTTCCCGTCTCACATTTCTCATCTTCCAACTCTCCCACTTTCCCTCTAATCCTAATCCTAACCACTCACTTAATCTACCCCCTAATCATTTGAACACACTTAATCCTTGATTAACAAGGCCAACCCTCCCCATCACATCATGCTCATGGCCCTTTGTACATGTAACATGGCCTTGGTATCATGTCACATGGGCCTTGTCCCCTCAAAGGTGTCATCTCCCTCTCAAGCCCTCTCATTGTGTCACTTGGAACAATCTTGTGGTTGAGAGATCCAAATATGTTGTAACCCTTGATCTTCATCAAGCAGTCTCAACCCTCCATCCATTTTCAACCAAAATCTATATATCCACAACTTAACCATTTTATCAAGGACCTCACTTAATTTCACTTGGAGCATAGTTACACTATCAAAATTATGTGAGAACACATCAAACACATTGAATCAACCATCATGGGAACATCTACACAATGAGGAATCTCTCATACTTTGGTTTGGTTTGATTTATGTATTTTTAGATTTCTTTGCCTAATCTTAAGTGGTTATTTAATTTTGTGTTTGTTTGGTTTTTATTGAAATTTTTATTCATATTGAGTAAATTTTTATGCACATATTTTTAGCATGCCCAGTTGTACCATATATTTTCAAGGAAAATATGCTCACTCTTGGGTAGATATGCTCACTCTTGGCGGCTTTGCTCACTATTGGGTAGATCTACTTACTCTTGAGCGAATTTTCTCACTCTTGGGTAGATCTTCTCATTCTCAGGTGGATCTACTCACTCTTGGGCATACCTAATCACTCTTGGGAGGTTCTACTTACTCTTGGGTAAGTTTTATCACTTGGGTGGATTTTCTCACTCTTGGGTGGATCTACTCACTCTTCAGAAGATCTGATCAATCTCGGGAAAATATGCTTACTCTTGGGTGGCTCTACTATATTGGGGTAGCTCTACAAACATATTCACACAAATATGATTATTCTTCTACTTGGGAAGATACACTCTATTCTTGGGTGAATCCATGACTATTTGTGTGAATTTTCTTTGTACATGGGAAAATTTATTTTGTGCATTAACAAATGAAAAAGATATAAATAGTCTCTATTTTGGGTAAAACAAATTACATTTATCTTCATCATTTAGCACCCCCTTATCATTTGGGTAAATTTCCCAACCCCCTTTGGGATAACATTCATTTTCTTTTTATCACTTTGGCATATAATCATTTTATTGTGTAGCTTGAAATTGTTTGTCGAAGACCAAAATCAAACAACTACTAACATATGCTCTACAGCTTCATGATCAAAGACTCTTTCCATCACTAATATAGGAACACTCTAATTTATAAAGGTTTAGTCTATTGTGTGCTTTTTTTGGGATCATTTTTTTATGTATGTTCTCCCCTTGCACCATTCGGTGAGCTTGGGGATAAAAAATCACAAATCAATCCAAGTCTTGTATTGTTATACCTAGGAGTGCTAGTTTTACATGTATGCTTTCTCCTTGCACTTTATGAGAGCTTTGAGATTAGAAATTCCTAGCATATCCTTCATTTTAGGAATCCTTCTTAGGGATTTCATCTCCCAAGGGATGACCTCAACCACATGAACTGGTGGGGTATATAAGGGGGGAGAATTAAATTTGTACCCTAATCTAGTTGCATCATATTTAGTGAAGCTTTGATGATCGAGTGATACTAAGCTAAGAGTTCAAGGTTGGTCTAAATGACTTAGTTGATGTTATCAACCCACACTTTTGATGGACTAGTGTTCACAGATGTGCCTCATGTACCATCTTGGTATGTAGAGGATGCACTAGATCACCTTATATTAGCCTAGCACAAGACCATTCAGTATTCAGTCAGTGTGGTGTAGGGATGCATATCATACCCCAAAGTTATGATGTACTTTTGTGCACTAAGATAGAGCTTATCAAGGTATCACCTTTTGGCCACCATTAGTAAGAGATCCTTCATCTTTTGGAGTCATGATCTCTAGCTATTCAGATGTAGGTAGATAGTATGATCACTTGTGTTGTGAGCCTACACTGATTGTCACACCTACTTGATTAATCTATGCATATGCTTTATGGCATGTCTTCTTATGATTTCCTATGCATATCTTTGGTCCATCTTGTCATCATCCATATTTTGTCTTTTTTATTATAGTATTTGGTCCTTTTTCCATCTTTGTCTAGTCACCCTTGGGAAAATTTTCTCTACACTAGGGTGGATCTACTCTCTATTAGGTGAATTTCTTATGTTCTTGGGTGGATCTACCTAGGTAATCATATCCCATCATAGTCATCCTTGGGTGGATCCACTCTATATTTGGGAAAATTTGTTCTCCATTAGATGAATCCAATCTGCTTGTGGGTGAATTTATGTCTAGTCAAGAGGTTGTGTTTTGTTCTTGGGATATTGCACGTATGTTTCATTTAGGTCACACATCCTTCTTAGGTGGTTTTGTTCCTACTCAGTTGGATATACACTATTGTTGGGTGATCCTTCCCTTAGGTGCTTTTATTTCTTCTTAGGTGATTTCATTCTATTCTTGGGTGAATCCATTCCTCGTAGAAATACTAGAGATAAATTCCTTCCTATCACAGATAGTGGGTGTTCTCTTCATTCCATAATCATAATCCAATAATTTTTCCACTCCATATCTAGCCAAAAAATCACTTCCATCTCATAAACCACCATCAACTTATCCAAAATGTCATCCCCTTTGAACAAGGATTTAGTTGAATATACATAATCAACATCTAAACCATCTAGCATCACATATCCAACCTTAGAAATTTAATCAAGATCCTAAATCCTAAATCAATCATCCATCATAACACTTTCTTGGGTCCTTATCCTATCCCAAGTTAGTAATCTCTTGTTCAAGCTATTTCCCATCAAGCCAAAGGTATAGTTTGTATCGAAATACCCTCTTTCTTGATAACTTCTCCTATCTCAAGTAGGAAATCCATCCAATCAAACTTTGACATAATATCTTGACTATAGTTGAGAGTATATTATCAACCATCTATCAAACAATCACCTCATTAGTCTAATTGTATCCTTGAAAATTAGGAGACCCTCCCACCATATCATCACAATTATCCTAATCTAAGCTTATCCCAAATCCTAACATAATCTTAATCTAAATCCCAATCTAAGCTTTAGTAAATCCATATCTAAGATCTTCTCATATAAAAAAAAATCTTAGTATCCATCCTTCCATGTTCTTCTAATCCCTTACATTTACCTTCTAATAATTCATTTCCATCTCTTCCATCCATGCCCATCAAATCAAATTTCATGCATGCTCTTCCTTCCTCAACACAACTAAAAATAGTAATCAAGGGAGATCCTAATTACATTGAATATGATGATGAAAGTATTTTTTGATCAAGATGAGTATGAAATAGACCCCTTTGATGCCATCATTGCTAGCATGTTTTCTCTAAGAGTCTTCCAAAGTTTCATTACTCAAAAAATATATCCCATCATGCCTCCATGCACACTCATTATCAATCCTTGTGCTACTTTTTATAAGGAAAATTTATTATCTCCCCCATCCACATCTCCATCTTATCCCCCATCCATATCTCCCTCTCATCTATCACTCATATATCCCTCTCACCCAATATTCATACCTCCATTTTTGTACAACAACACTATCACCTTCATCTCTAGTCCAAATCCACCATCCCGCTATCCCCCAAACCATCTCCCAATACATAATCCTAATCCTCCAATCCATGATCCCAATCCTTCATCTACTCCTAACATTTTCTTCTATCTCAATCTACCATCCACATCCTCCTATCTCAATCCATCATCCACTTCCTTCTACCTCAATCCACTATCCATGTCCTCCTATCTCACTGTACCTTCCAATCCCTCATAACTTAATCCTCCATCTAATCTTGATCCCCCCACTAATCCTAATCCTACACCTATCCTTAGTCCTCTATTTATTCCAAACCCAACATATAATCCTAATTCTCCAATCCATAATCCTAATCATCCCACTACTCGCCCTCTTTCATTTACCTCTAATACTTAATCTATTCTCAAAACTCCACCTAAGCAAAAAATATAAAAGTATCTCATTCCATATGTCATCCAAGGACTCCTAGAAAAGAATTCATCATCAAATCCACATCCCAAAGTCATGGAGTCATTTCACCCTACTCCACCATGTATGATCATTAATGATGAGGCCTTTCTCTATATCACACCTATCATTCCTATTTCTACCCCTAACACCATCCAAACTATTAAAACCATCAAAACCATTGAAGCCACTCAAATCCAACCCTCTTCTCCTACTCCAACTATTATCCAAATCTAATCCCATGAACTTCATGAATCCTTTATCCTTCCATCCACCCCACTCGAGGATCCCATTCAAAAACCATCCACCATCACACCACCCACACAAGTTGAAACATGCCAAGAGATTATTCCAAAGCATACCAATAGATTCCCTCATCTAAATCAAGATCATACCATAACACCTAATCCCTCTCATACTCCCTTATCATCCCCTCATCCAAATCAAGATCTTGGAATCCCATTTAATCCTTCTTATGATCCCTTAGCACCTCCTCCAAATCAAGATCCTCCCATCCCATCAAATGTATCTCATGATCCTTTATCACCAACTACCCAAACTATTCCAACACCACCTCTATATCCCCTTGGTCCTCTCACATTCACCCATGTTGGTTCTATTGTAGTGGAAACAAATAATATCCACCACTCATCCTCCTCCACCTAATAATGGACTCACCTCATGCTTCCAAAATAACAAGCATCCTACTATAAACCGAATGCTCCATACCATGAACTATCAAGGAAAAGTCTTAGGCCTTCATGAGAAAGTTATATTGGAGCCCATCCATATCAAAGAAAGTCCACAAGTATAATTCATTGGCTATATATCTCAAGGCTCACAATCTAAAAAAATTGGTACAACCTTTGTACAACCTAAGTGAGCCTCTACAAAAATAACAATAGGTTCTTCCCATCACTCCACCAAAAAAATATTTCCATCCCTCTTCCTCTATCGTACACACCTAAAAAAATTATCAATGTCCCTCCTTCATCTTTCAAGTCCATTTTGAGTCCTTACATCCAACAATCCACCATCACACCTCCTCCATCTCCTATGTCCATTTCAGGCCCTTATATCCTAAAATACCATCCTCTATCTCATATCATTCATCCCTTCATCCACTAATCACCTATCCCTATCACCCATCATAAACATCCCACTATCATAATCCCCAATTAGGATCAACAAAGGCACACCCACATGAATTTCATCCAACATCCTCCATGTATGCACCATCTCCAACATCTTACATCCATTACTCTATTCATATTTTCTCCATATCATCCATCTCCTCTCACCCATACCATTTCTATTGGAAGCAATTTGGATATAAAAATAACAATTCATACACCTAAACATCCACACAAATCTAAAGATCACCATGTCCCCTTAAAAAGATAGGATGAAGAAAATATAAAACCAATTTCCAAAAATGCAATCAATACCAAAGGCCAGAAAGGTCCACCAAAGAAAAATCAAAATGATGTGGATCCCAAAGCAAAAATATGCAATGCATTCAAACAAAAAATCAATAATGAAAACCAAAGTTATTAATCCAAAAGATAAGAATCTTCATCCTCCACATCCTAAATATATTTTGGGTCCCTATGTCCCAAAATTTATTACCCTAACTCCTCCATCATCCCCACATCCTCCATCTAGATCTTTATCCTCCAACCATTCAACATCCATCACAATATGTGTTAATGTTGGTCCTGAAAACACCCCCCCAACACACTCCCCTCTCATTACTCCATCCATACACTTTCCAAAATCCCATAAATTATCCCACATATATCTTTCATAAAATTCCTTTAATCCATGACCTTTGATAATCTATCTATTCTAACAAGGTTGTACCAATAATCCATAAATTTCATGCCAAATGGGATCCTATTACCTCGGTATGGAACTAGTTGCTTGAGTCCTTCCTCCATATCCTTCTCACCTATCTTCCAAATCCACCTATCCACATCCCTATCCTCATCCATCTCTATCTAGACACTTTCCAAATTTTAAAAAATCTAAAAAATCTAAAAAAGAAAAAAATTGTAAAGAGAAAAATCCATCCAATGGTGAAAACTTGGCAAATAATTCCCTTGGGCAAGTACCATGATAAAAAAACTAGAAAACAGATTTCATGTGTAAATCCCCCATCCATTTTCTCTCCAAATTTATGGGAAACTTCATTCTAAGCATCCTCATCCTCCATCTAATCCATCCAACCTATCTTACTCATCTTGAACATATCATATCTCATTTATCTCAATCCTTTCATCCTTCTTGTGACCTTGATATAGATTAGGGAAATATATACATTCTTTGGTCCCCTCTTGGAATGTATTCCCTCTATTCACACGCTATCATATTCCTTATCCTCTCCATCATGCTATCATTCATCTACCTTCCTTATCCACCCATCATATCCTCATACATATACCTCACTTATCTTCTCATCCTCCTAGCTTACATCCCTCCAAGTCCTCATCTTACATGACATCTAGAGTAGAGTATCTTACTCCTTTGTGATATAATTCTTGGAAATCACAACCATGCTTTTCATACACCAAAAAAATCCTACTCATCCTCTATCCATCAATCCATCCTCCTTCATCCTATCATCCTTCCATCTCCCAAATATTTATCTCCTAATCCTCCCTCCATAAATCCAATAATCCCTTCCATCTCCACATCTTTATCTCCATATCCTTTCATCTCACTATATTTATATCCCTATCATCCTTCTATTAATATCTCCAAAAAATTCATCCCCTCATCCTAGTATCCTTCCATCTATCCATCCTTATCTCTTTATCCTTTATCCTTTATCCATTAGACCATCATGCCATATCATTCTTTCATCTCATAATTACTTTCCATTGGTGTTTATCTATAGTCTACCCTCATGCAATCCAATGCCATATATACTTGCAATATAATCATTAATACCTATTTTATATCCACCTAATCTCCTATCACTTCTCATCAACCCCATCCTATACCATTTGGATAACTATCCCATTTCTAAGCTCCACACAATAAACATCATATTTTAAATGTTTTCCATCATGTAGATTTCACATGTCCTATACACATTTCAATGTAGTGTCATCTCATGTCATCATCTAGGCCCATCATTGTGCATACTTATCTCTATGTCCCATTCTTGTGTTTTTTGTGTCACAAATCATCCCCTATCAATTTGGTATGTCAATAAAATCCATTAGTCCCCTTGATTTTTAGGTATCTTTATTTCCTTTTATCATGATATTCTTTGGTCCTACCCCATCCATCTTTGGTCTTTGTATGATAAATTGTTCCTTAGATCATACCGCATCAACCCCCATCCATCATTCTTATAGAAAAAGGTGTTGAGCATAGGTTGTCATTGATGTAAAACTAATGTCAACAGGTCATTGTTGTTGAAATTGGTTATCAAAAGGTGTCAAGGATATCAAATGTGAAGGTGGTAAAAGATGGAGAAGAATGTAGGAGTGATAGAATTGTCATTTATCTTAAGGTTCCATAAGCATGTTGTTTGTTAGTGTGCAGAATGTCAAGTCAATTTTTTTTATCATAAAGCAAGTTTGTGTTGTGACATGACTGCCTTCAGATAGTTAATATATTTATTATACCATGTCAAGTATGTAGTTTGCATGAGTGTGGTGGTCTGGAAGGATATCTTTTGGGCAAAGAGATTTATTAGAATAGTTGGTATTTATTTCAAAAATGCAGTATAGCTCTATGGTTTGGAAGGAGAGTATATCTACACTAGTTCTATTAGTTTCCTAAGTTTCTCATGGTGTGGCTTAGTGTGAAAGGAGTGTAAAGTATCAGAAGTTCATTCAATCTATTCAAAGTTTGAGGCATGTGTCGTAATATCTTGAAGCGTGTGGGATTCAAATCATGTGTGTGGAGTGATTATAGGACCTATTTAAGGTTCTTGTGGTGAGAAAAGGCATCAAGTTCTTTTAATGGTAGTAATTTTTGTTTGGACCATTGTAATACATTCTTCATGTAATTTGAATTTAGGTCCACCCTATGTTCTATGGGTTTGTGTAGATCCCTAGCCGACATGGAAGAGTTGTAATGTAATTTCATGTATATATTTCAAATATTTAGATGCATTGTAGGAGTGAGATGTACAAGAATTTTATATGTAAGTGTAATGAATGGAAGGTATGTGACATAAGTGTGAAGAAAAGAGGGAGCACTAGTATTAGAGGGTCATTCTTAGTGTAAGAGTGTCAATTGTGTCTTTGGTGCATATCAGAATTAAATTTCAAATCTTCCATTATTTTTGTTTTCTAGTAGGACTGGTGTTCTACTTGTTGTATTGTTCTGGTAGGGATTGGTGTCTCTTTTCGGTGGGGATCGGTGTCTCCAATAGGCGGGTGCCTACAGATTCAATTGGAGATTGGTGTCTTCAGTAGGTTGGTGGCTACATCACATTGTAAATTCACTTATTACATTCCTACTTGTGAGCTTTCTCAATGTGGTTTTTCCCATCTTGGGTTTCCACAAACATCTGGTATTGTGTTTTATCTTGTGTTATGTGTGTTTCTATGGTTAAGTGCTCTTCATGTTGAAAATCTATATAATAGTAGCAAAAGATTCAAATTGCATGATCCAGTAGATAGTGTTAAAGTTGAGAATTTTATTTAAAGTAGATCGACTATTGATTCACCCCCCTCTCAGAAGATTGTGTTCCCTTCAAAAGGTACTTGATATATTTTGTTATTTCATTGGTTCTTTTGGAATATTTTTTTTATCTTATTTTTGAGCTTCCTACTTTTCCTACTCAAGGCCATCATGATCCATCATATCATGGTGTGTTTTGACTAGTAAAAATAGGGGTAATTCTTAGCTTTTGTGTGCTTTGTTTTCATGGTTTTTCTAATGTTGTATCCACCAAGTTCCTTTGTGACCTTGTCTTACACTAGAGAATTCATTTTTTTTTGTAATTTTCCAACATTGTATCCACCAAAGATCTTTGTGACTTTGTGAGATGTTGGGCTAGCCTTTTTTTCAGTCCTATGCATGCAATACAAATTCACATTGGTTCCTCATATCCTGGTGCATAGTCTCTCATGTTATATCAAATTAAGTTCTCACTATGTAGTAGTTATAATGTAATGCTCCAAATCCCCCCATCCATTTATCCTACATGTTTCTAATCCATTCATCCTTCATCTATATCCCCCATCTACGTATCCTATATGTTTTCATCACTCCACTTAATCCTAGATTTTGTGTGCACATGAATCCTCCTCCATGTTTTCATTTATCCTGCCATATTTCTCTTGCAATAATCATATGCATGTCATCCATCCTAATTATTTTATTATATCTTCACTCCTTTTAGGTTAATATAGACTTTTTAGTCTAAGCATATTTTTGTTTTAGGTTAATATAGATTTGCTAATATAAACATCTTTTCATCAATTCTAATCATTTCATTATCCCTTCAATCCTACTATGCTAATATAGATTTATTAGTCTAATCATTTTTCATCCATCATCTCCATCCATTTCATCAATCCCATTACTCCTAGCAATCCTAAATCACCAACAACTCCTAATCCATGTAATCTAGCTATGCAATCTAGCACAAATCATCCAATCATATCTATGGTCTTATTTGTAGCCTTATTGCAAGCCTTGATCTAAATCTAATCATCATCATTAAAATGTATCCTTCTCAATCCTTGCATTGTTTTAGGATACATTATTCTCACACTAACAACACTCCAATCATCATCATCAGGATGTATCCTTTTTAATCCTTGTGTTGTTTTGAGATATATCATACCCACATCAACAACATTCCATCCATAATCAATCAACCTTAGCTTTTAGCTTAATCGGGGCAACACCATATTTATCCATGAATATTTTTGTGCATGATTGATTTCTTGTCATCTAACCCATCCATTATCTTTTCCTCTTCCTATCCTGCTATGTATTCATCATCTTCCTCATTTATCCTTGCATCCTCTCCTCCATTTCAAGAGCATGCTTGTGTTCTATTAAACCTACCTATCCTCTTGAGGGGGCATCCTCAATCCTAATCATCATCTTCACTCTTACCATATTTTCTCCTAGTCACTCCTTTGAATGATTGAGGAATCTTCCCTAATCTAATCATCTTCTTCTAGACACTTCATTTTAATCTTCTTTGAAATGATGCTACTTTGTAACAACATCTCAAAGAGGAGAAAAATTTATATACCTAAACTTGACCATAGTTGGTAAATTTACCCTTAATTCGACCAATCTCCTATCCTTTGTATTAATTGAATAATACCCCATTATTTAATTAATATTCCTTTATCTCAACCTTTATCCTAATCTATTTATTCTATTATCCCTAAATCCTAGCCTAAGTAAATAATTACCTTTAATTATTTACCCCCATCCCTTATCCCTTTCCTCAAAAAATTAAATAAATAATCTATTTATTTAATTCCCTTCTCACATGTCCCATCTTCTGACTCTCCCACTTGTCCTCTAATCCTATTCCTAACCACTCACCTAATCTACCCCCTAATCATTTACACACAGACAATCCTTGATTAAGTGAGATCAACCCTCCCTATCATATCATGTATATGGCCCTTTGTACATGTGACATGGCTTTGGTACCATGTCACATGGGCCTTGTCCCCTCAAGGGTACCATTTCCCTCTCAATCCCTCTCTTTGTGCCACTTGGTACAATCTTGTGGCTTGAGAGATCCCAATTGTTCTCAATCCTTGATCTCCATTAAACAATCTCAGGTGTCCATCCATTTTTAACCAAATCTATATATCCATAACTTAACCGATTTATCAAGGATCTCACTCATTTTCACTTGGAGTGTTGTTATGCTACTGAAATTTTATGAGCACACATCAAACACATAAAATGAACCATCATAGGCACATCTACACAATGAGGAGTCTAGCATACTTCAATTTGGTCTAATTTATGTATTTTTAGATTTCATAGCATAATCTTGAGTGTTTGTTTATTTTTTTTTGTTTTGTTTAGGTTTTATTGCAATTTTCATTCATATTGAGCACATTTTCATGCATGCACTAATGTACTAATGCTACATATCCAACATAGTGGGAATGGGTACTTGAACATGCCCGATTGAGATATTAGTATTAATAGAATTCAATAAGGAAGGTGGAGTATGACAACAACAATCAAAATTTAATTAGAACTAATGTATGCCACTTTCCTTTTCATAGATACTAGATGGGCAAGTGGAGAATCTCCTTCATTATCAAGTGGTCTCAATATTGGAGTAATTTGAGGGAGTTTTCCCATGGAGTGGAGAGGTCAAAGATAATGAGAGTTATGGTTATTATCCATGGATGCACTATACTTTTTACATACCTTTGTTTCTTGGTTTTTAGTTTCAAGGAACCCACTGGTGATTTTCTTACTCCATTCCTCTATAAGTTGGATGTTTTGGATATTTGTTTTATGGGTTATTTAAAGGTACACAAGTGGTTGAAATGTTGTCAAACTAAGGAGAAGGATATTGTTTTATCTATGTAATGCATTATTTGGGATTAATACATTACTAGTGCTCTTTTTATGGTGTATTTTTTTTTCTCAAAAGGGGTTTCTCCATGTATTTCTAATGTCATTATTTGAATATTATATTTTTTATTTCTTATTTTTTGATTTAAACTTCCACCTCTCTAGTGTATACAAAATAAAATGTTGCTATAATTTGAATTTTATATTTTCATCTAAAAGGAAAGTAGAGTGCAAAATACGCCTTCCTAATGCTAACCTTCAAGAGAGATACAAAAAACCACTTAAACTTTTCAATTACAGTTCATTTAAGTGCACATGAATAACATAATAGAAAAATAAAACATCAACATAGAATGAACACCAGATTTACATGGGAAAACCCTTTCGGGAAAAAATCCACATACCAAAGCAGAGATCACTTGTATTACAGTAAAATATCAATTACATACAAGTTGCAGAGCTATGCTCTTTCAGGCGTCGATTCACAGAATCAGTTCGATAGTGTTACTCTGATCTTCAACCAACTACCCTCTCTGTCTATTACAATGCAATACACTATACTATCATTCCTTTTTTCATTACATTGCAGACTTCTCTATTTATCTATCTCCTCATTCAAGTCAGCTTAACCTACATTGTCATGGTACCACCTTGATGACCAATCAAGTATCAAGATATCACAAGCAGTTACATGGTTATCAAAGAATTCAATTATTTCCTCCAGGTTGAAATTGTCAAGCCAATGAACACATTGATTCACAACAACAATGTTCAATCAACTAACAACTTCATGCCATGTATCACCATTTGATTCGACTATCATTACATTTAGCCTCTAATAAAGTCATATCAAAATATTGAGGAGACGGCTTAGCACCTTCCATCGATACTTAGAAGTCTCATCGATGAGGCTTATAGCATTACCTATGGTCCCCATCACCAACGTAATATCCATGTCACCACTTTCATACAACTAACATCACCTTCCACTTTGATTGATCCAACCTTAACAACGCACTATGGTTCTACTCCATTGACACATCGAGGGGACTACATTCTATGTCTCAATGATGTCCTTCAATTCTATTAACAAGAATCCACATCCTCCCATTGGGATGTTGAGGAGACAACATTCAAAGTCTCGGCGACAACAAGAAGTCACCTCGATGCAGTTTCATTGAAGTATCAAGGGGACTGCTTAGAGACTCCCTCTGACATATACATGTCTTGTCGATGATGTTTCTCCTTACTGCCAATGCAACTCTGAAAGAATGAAATCCTTTTGCAAGTCGGGACTCGAGGTTTCTTAATACCTAATACCGTAGACTCCCCCAATAAAGCATACAACGGAACTCTGAAGTCTGCTTGTCGAAAGTCTTCAATTTTTCTAAGTCATTTTTAACTGCATCTGGTAAGCGATAATCCTAAAGGTTGATGCCCGACTACTTGCAAAAATTCTAAGGATTTTACTATGTATTTGGTAATCGACAACCCTAAAGCCTAAACATCTTAATACGCGAGTAAGTTTGAGACATAATTTCTCAACGTTCTCCCACTTAACGAAGAATTTACTAGCACCTTCCAACACTTGAAGTCATTGAATTTCATAGGCCCTGAGGCCCATCAAACTGGCACACCATTTGAACTTAGCTGTGATCATAGGCTTTGTTAATGCATCAAAAACATTCACCAGAGTATCAACCTTTTCTAGATTAACTTTTCCATCCTCCACCATATCACGAGCAAAGTGGAACTGCACGTCAATATGTTTCGTCCTAGCATGGAAAGTTGTGTTTTTCACCAAACAAATAGCACTCTGACTATCACAACAAATTACAATCTACCCTACATCAAAACCAATGTCAAAACACTAATGTCTAAGCTAAACAGCTTCCTTGTAGGCATGAGTTGCTACCATGTACTCTGCCTCAGTAGTGGATAAAGCGACTACAACCTGTCGCTTGCTCATCTAGCTTATTGCACCACAAAAAAATATGAATACATATCCACTGGTGGATCTTCTACTATCAATGTCTTCTGCCCAATCATAATCCACATATCCATGAATGCTAACTAGACTTTGTGATCTAGTAGAGTGACTATGATAACATAAGGCGTACTCGAACGTACCCTTCAAATACCTGAAAACTCTTTTTGCAACATCCCAATACGACCTTCCTAGATTAGCCATAAACTGACTAAGTACTCCCATTGCTTGGGCAATGTTTGGCCTAGTATAGACCATTGCATGCATTAAACTCCCAACTACACTTGCATAAGGTACCCTGGTCATGTCCTCCATCTCAGTAGGAGATTTTGGATAATCTTCAATAGAAAGTCTCATTCCTTGCAGCACTGGAACAAATAACTACTTGCAATCTAATATATTAAATCTCTCCAAGACAACATTTATATACTTTCTTTGGCTGAGCCAAAGTTTCTATTTCCCCTATCCCTTCTGATTTCCATCCGCAGAATATACCTAGCTGCACCAAAATCTTTCATTTCAAATTGTATTGACAAATGAGATTTTAATTCAGAAATCATTCCCTTACTATTCCTAATGAACAACATGTCATCCACATACAAGGAAATAATGAGAAGACAACCATTATTAGTTTTAAAATACACACAATGATCTGACTTTGATCTCACAAACCCCAATGACAACACAAAGACTTGTCTATCAAATTTTTGGCACCACATTCTAGGCGACTGCTTCAAACCATACAAAGATTTCTTTAATTTGCAAACCAGATTCTCCTTACCTTTTTCAATAAAGTGCTCAGGATGGGACATAAAAATTTCTTCATTCAAGTCACCATGAAGAAACATTGTCTTCGCATCCATCTGCTTGATCTCTAAGTCATACACTACTGCAAGTGATAGGAGAAATCTGATAGATGTTAGCTTGGCTATAGAAGAGAATGTTTCCCCCAAATCAATTCCCTCCATCTGGGTATATCCTTTAGCAACCAACCTAGCTTTATTTTTTTCAACACTGCCATCCAGACCAATTTTATTTTTGAACACCCATTTGCATCCAACAGGCTTTTGACCTTTAGGAAAAGGCACCAGATCCCATGTATCATTTTTCTTCAATGACGCCATTTCTTCATTCATGGCTTCCAACCAAGAATCTACATCAGACATACCCATGGCCTCTCTAATAGTCCTAGGCTCATCAATGTTAGCAATCAAAGCATAGGCACAACTGGAATCTAACATAAAATAGCCAAACCTTTCAAGTTACTACTTCACACACATAGACCTTCTCATAGATTGAGGCTGAGGTTCTTCTTCTTGATCAGAGCTGTTTGAGATCTCCTCACTATCAAATCCATCAGGAGTACGTAGTTCATCCTTATCTGGAGTAAAAGGAATTCCAACTACCTCTTTCTTTTCCTCTTCTTTCACCTCTAGTTGTAGATCAATTGTAGAAGGTTTCAACTCATGAAAGATCACGCTTCTATTGTACAACACCTTCTCTATAACTGGATTCCAAAGTTTGTACCCTTTCACACCAATTCCATAACTGATGAAGATACATTTTACAAACTTGTTTTCCAATTTTAATCTTTTTTCACTAGGCACATAAGCATACACCTCACAACCAAAGACTCTAATGTGTCTCAAAGAGGGCTTCTTATCAGACCACACTTCCATCGATGTGTTATCCACCAACACCAAAGTGGGAGATCTATTAGTTAGATAACATGTTGTAGCTATAGCCTCAACCCAAAACTTTTGTTGCAGACCAACACTACTGAGCATACTTCTTGCCCTTTCCATCAACATTTTATTCATCCTTTATGCAACTCCATTTTGTTGTAGAGTATAAGGAGTGGTTCTATGTCTTTTAATTATGTGACCTTTGCAAAACTTATCGAAGTTTGCAGAACAAAATTCAATGCCATTATCCATCCTTAGGCACTTTATTTTCTTACCAGTTTGATTTTCAACCAAGGTTTTAAATTCCTTAAACTGACTAAAAATTTTTATTTTAATTTTGAGAAAATAAAAAAAATTCCTTCTTGAATAATCATCTATGAAAGAAATAAATACACAAATTTTGATAACAAAGGAACATTAACTGGACCAAACGCATCAGCATGAATATAATCCAAAATTCCAAAA
The DNA here is from genome assembly GCA_007258455.2 of Sequoia sempervirens. Classification (NCBI taxonomy): domain Eukaryota; kingdom Viridiplantae; phylum Streptophyta; class Pinopsida; order Cupressales; family Cupressaceae; genus Sequoia; species Sequoia sempervirens. The sequence goes on along the minus strand of VDFB02061305.1, from coordinate 92,615 downwards.
TATTTATGAGGACTAGAATAAAATGAAATACGGTGTTGCTTTCCATAAATGCAATATTCGCAAAAAATGAACTCAAGATTACAATCATCAAGCCCTTCAACCAAGTTTTTATTTTTCAAGGATTTTAATCCTTTTTCACCAATGTGTCGATCCTTTGATGCCACAACATTGTATTTTTAGTTGGGAGCTTCACCTCTAAAAAATTAGTGCTCACAGGAACAACATCACCCTTCTCTATTTGGTCAGATTTAGTTGACTTTATAGAAGCATTGCTACATTACACTGCACATGCGTCCAACTTGTACAAAGTGCCAATCCGTACACCCTTAGCCAGCACCATAGATCCTCTATTCATCTTGCACATACCATTCAAGAAAGAGACTAGTACACCAACATCATTAAGCGTACTAACTGAAAGAAGATTTCAAGCCAGACCTGGTATATGCATCACATCATTGATCCCTTTTATTTTTCCATCAGGAAATTGAATTTTGGCTCTTCCATAGCCCCATACTTTGAAAACCAATCCCTATGAGAGGTCATATGAAAGGATGCACTTGAGTCAATTAGCCAAACATCATTTGATGCTTGAGTTTCCAAGGCTTCTATGAAGGTATCTACATCGCTCTAAAAAGATTCATTATCATAAGAGTTGTTTTTCTTTTTCTTTTTCTTTTCCTCTTTGCAATCTTTCTGGATATGTCTTGTTTGCCCATAGTTCCAACACTTCTGCTTGGAATTTTTACCAAGAGATTTTGATCTCCCCTCTGACTTGGATCTAGACTTATTGTCTTTATTTTTGCCTCTTTCATTTGATCTGCCTCGAATAGCAAGGGCCTCCTTGGCCATCTCAGAAGACTTCCTTTGCATTTCCTCTAAAAATAATGAAGCAACCACATCTTCCATCTTGAAAGTGGTTGTGTTACTCCCAATAGCCATTACCAAGTGATCCCATGTGTTAGGAAATGAACACAACATAAGCATACAATGATCCTCTTCTTCAATTTTCACCCCAACAAATTCCAATTGAGCAATGATCATATTAAAAACATTCAAATGATCTGCAATAGACACTCCTTCCTCCATTTTCAAAGAGTACAACTTCTTCCTCAGGAGTAACTTATTTACCAGAGATTTTCCTTGATAAATGTCACCAAGCTTCTTCCACAAAAGTTTCGTTGTCTTCTCTTCATCGACATTCAAAAGAACTGAATCGGTCAAGCACAGTCTGATCAAACCCTTGGCTTCCTGTTCCATTGCATCCCAGTCATTTTGCAAGGTTGCTAATGGTTTGTTAGAAGACACTACAGTCCATAACTATTGATCCATAAGCAAATCTTCCATTTTGAGTTTCCATAACTCAAAATTTCCACCGTTGAACTTCTCAATCTCTATTCTTTTGGATGTGCTTTCCATCTTAAACCTAAAATGAGTTTGCAAACACATTCCACTGCAAAACTCCCACTGAAAAAGATCAGTACAAAAAATCCATCTTTCCCACAAGAACAACAAAGCTGGCCAAGCTCTGATACCAACTGAAAGGAAAGTAGAGCACAAAATACGCCTCCCTAATGCTAATCTTTAGGAGAGAGATACAAAAAACCACTTAAAATTTGCAATTACAGTTCATTTAAGTGCACATGAATAACATAATAGACAAATAAAACATCAACATAGAATGAACACTAGATTTACATGGGAAAACCCTTTGGAGAAAAAACCCACACACCAAGGCAAAGATCACTTGTGTTCCAGTAAAATATCAATTACATACTAGTTGTAGAGCTATGCTCTTTTAGGTTTCAATTCACATAATCAGTTCAACAACATTACTCTGATTGTCAACCAATCACCCTATCTGTCTATTACAATGCAATACACTGTACTATCATTCCTTTTTTCATTACATTATAGGCTTCTCTATTTATCTATCTCTTCATTCAAGTCGACTTAACCTACATTATCATAGTACCACCTTATCGACCAATCGAGTATCAAGATATCACAAGTAGTTACATGGTTATCAAAGAATTCAATTATCACCTTCAGGTTGAAATCATCGAGCCAATGAATATGTTGATTCACAACAATGATGTATAATCAACTAACAACTTCATGCCATGTATCACCATCTAATTTGGTCGTCATTACCTTAAGCCTCTAATAAAGTCATATTAGAATATTGAGGAGACGACTTAGCACCTTCCATCGATACATAGAAGTATCATCGATGAAGCTTATAGCATTACTTGTGGTCCCCAACACTAACGTAACATCCATGTCACCATTGTCATACAACTGACATCACCTTCCATGTTTATCAGTCCCACCTTAATAACGCACTATGGTTCTACTCCATCGACACATTGAGGGGACTACATTCTATGTCCCAATGATTTCCTTCACTTCTACTAACAAGAGTCCCCAGCCTCCCATTGGGATGTCAAGGGGGCAGTATTCAAGGTCCTGGTGACAACAAGTCACCTCGATGCAGTCTCTTCGGAGTATTGAGAGGACTGCTTAGAGACTCCCTCCAACATATACATGTATTTCCAATGATGCTTCTCCTTGCTGCCAATGCAACTCTGAAAGAATAAATCCTTTCAAAGGTAGGGACTCAAGGTTTCTCAATACCATATACAATAGACTCCCCTAGTAAAGCATACAACGGAACTTCGAAGTCCAATTTTTGAAAGTCTTCAACTTTTCTAATTCATTTTCAACTGCGTCTAGTAAGCGATAATCTCGAAGGCCGATGCCCAGTTACTTGCAAAACTTCTAAGGCGTTTACCATGTATTTGGTAATTGAAAAGCTTGAAGCCCAAACATCTTAATACGCTAGTAAGTTTGAGACATAATTTCTCAACAACATCTAAGTGAGCAAGATTTCATTTGTATTAGTTTACTCAAATTTTTAATAATTCTTCCAAGGTTAGTGATAGGACAATTAGTCATTGAGGAAAAATGCATTTATGTCTAGCAGATCAAATAACTCACAAAATCAAAATCAAGGTAAAGTATACATACAAGTAAGCATATATAACATATAATATCATGGTATGATGGTGGATATTAACCTTCCTCTAGATATCAACATATTTTTTTATAAAAAATGAATATTACTGAGGAGTTGATCATGAAGGTGTCTAGTCTTTTGTCAAGAGGAAGAAAATTATATAGGGAAAGGTCGGCCACTAAATCTATTGTGGTGAACTTGAAAGGGAATGAGAGATTAAAGCTCAAGAAGATGGGTGTCATGGTTGTGATAGATCTTCCTTGAAACCCATTTGGAGGTTTGTGGCTATGGCCGTGATGAGATACTTCACATTGAATGGGAGGTTTTTAGTGATTTATGGTTACCATTTTATGCTCCTTAGTCATTTTAGACGTAATAGGCTAGTTTATTTCCCCTATTATTTTTTTCTTTCTCTTGAAAATGGTATTCTTGATTTCTACAAGAATTCAAACAACCCCTATTTGCATGAGGGGTTAATGCTCCTGTTAGTTTAGCATATCAAATCCAATTATGTAATTGAGACTCCTAAATTAAATAAGGGGCACAAGGTTAAGGATACTCTCTTTGAGCTTGACACATGGGATAATTTAGAGAGTGATGAAGGTGAGGATGTTGGGACTAATTCTTTTGAGGACCCTCTAGATGATCCTACTAAATCCTCTAGGAAAAGGATCGGGAAAGAGGATTCCTCCACTTGGTCGAAGGCCTCCTTTACTGATTTGGAGTGGGAAAGGGAAGGTAAAGGTTCTTCTAAAAATGAAAAATCTAGTGTGAAGAAGGCAAAGTCTCCTCCTCTGATTGGTGTTAAAAGTATTGATTTGGAGGGGGTTGGGGAAAGGATTGACTCTTCAAAAAATAAAAAAAGTGACTAGGAAGAAGGAAGACTCTCCTCCCCTACTTGGTATTAAAAGAAAAATTCAGTTAGGGGATGGTGGAATGAGGAAGGTGGGGAAGAATTCTGTGGAAAAAGGTGTCACTACTACGAGTAAAGGGAAGGGAAAGATTGGTGAGGATGTGGAGGAGCCGTTGGGAGGTCTAGAGTTTGTTCCTAAGGTATCAAAGCAAATGAAAGATAACAAAGATTTCAGTCTTGATAAGGTTATTAACCTAGAAGGAGAGTCTTTGGATGTTGGTAATAAGAAAATGGTCACCTCAGATGGTGAGTTTCATTTCGTTGTTGAAGGTCTCCTGTTGATGGATGGTAATGATGTGCTCTCCTTGTGAGGGAGGGGATTGGTAATATTTTCTTCTTGTTGAAGTGGATTCTTAATGAAGTTAAGCATCTTCATATGAAGATTGATTTTGTGGCCCGGTTCAATGTATCTCTTATTTATAGTAATAATTTGGAATCATCAATTGCTAAAAAGGTTAATGTTATGCATAGTACCCTTGACAGATTTGTGGCTGATGTGGAAAAGCTTAAGGTTGATCATGAATCCAAATTGGTAGCTCTTGAACAAAAATTGTTGAAGATTCTTGAAGATATTTCTACCCTAGTTTTTGTGAGTCATGTGTCTTTGCAAAATAATGTGGAGGGATTGACTGTACTTAATTAAAAATCCAAGCAATGGATTGGTAAGTCATTGCTTGGTGGGAAGGATATGTTGGACCTAGAGGAAGTGGCCTTATTGGGTAATGTTGAGACTGGGAAAGATGATGTTCCTTGCATTTGGACTAGGAGTAAAACAAAGAAAGGTGGAAGGGTGTCTTCCAATGAGCTTAATGATGTGGTTAAGATGCATGAAAAAGTTATTGCTAATGATGTGGAGGCAGTGAGAATTCTTAAGAATTTGTAGTAGTTGTTGTCTCTCATTTTTCTATGCATTTTTTGTGTTGTGCTTATTGATTGTCTACTACTGGTTTAGTTGATGGTTAGTTTTTTTCCTAGGGGCTGCTTGGTTTCAATGTTCTTTTTTAATTATCAGCCAACCCCTTTTTGTACAAGGTTTTAGGACCCCTTCAAAACCTATATTCCTAATCAAAAACATAATTTTTATAAAGGTGCATAATGAAATCAAAATAAGGTAAATTTTATAAAAGAAACATCTAAGGATACATCTCAAAAGAAAGAAAAAGGTGATTTATGCAAAGGCTATATCAAATTGACATCATTTCATGACATATTTACTCATAGAGAGATATTATTGGATACTACTTCACTTGTGCATCATGGTATAAAAGAGGATAGGTTTATTGGAGTAAATAATTTAGGTGATGTGATCTAAAAGGATCTAGATCATTGGATCATACCATAAATCTTGGTTGTTGCTCAGAATCCTTCATAATTTTATTAGTAGGAGTTTCATCCTATTCAAAACCTATATTCCAAACCACAAGTCATAACTCCACATCAACATTATCATAGGGCTTGAGTTTTTCAAAATTTGTAAGTAATTGTGATAGTTGCAATAGGAATGTGAGTTGTCAATATCCAAAATTGATGCTTTGTCTTCCTCACACTTTATATATTAATGTACATAACCACTATTTGTAGAGATATACATGCATGGTGATTGAATAAATAGAGAGGATAATATGACATAATCACTACCCATTTATCCTCACACACCATATACAAAACTAACATAATATATATTTTTTGTTATACTTTCTAGTTGGTTGATTTTTTATCTTTTTTATATTTTTATTGTTCAATTTCTCATTGTATTTTCTTGAGTCTCTATCATATGTAAAACATTTTCAAATGCATAACCTAGTTAAATCTCTTTAATTGGTTAGTCCTCTAAATTTGTTCCTAGGCCTTGGATCATGATGCATCTAGTATTTCACTCTCAACATATTTTTTTTATAAGAATTTTTCATTAACAAGAGTTCTACCTAAGACCAAGTGCTTAATAGCTAATCACAAAACAAGAATGTGAGTATTCGATAAAATGAGACCAATATCATAATTTCTTATTCCATGTAAGTAAATACTAAGAATATATAGAGTCAAGGTTCCAAATTTGATGAGGATGAGAAAGAGTAGAAAACCAAATATTAAGGAATTGCTTCAATTAGCTTTCTAAATCTAAAAGGATAAGGAAAAAACTATGATCTTGTGAAAGAAGGAAATAAAATGTTGCAAGGTGTGCACCCTTGGTCTCCTTGTGTTGTGCAGCGTAGTGCTTAGGTTTGTGACATGGCTTAATTTCCTCCTATGGATTCATTAACTCTGGAAATTGTATCAGACATTAATAGGTCGATCTTTTGGTGCAATGGCAATCTTTTGTGAAACAATCAATATCATAGCATGGGTCATGGGTTTGAACCCCTCGCTTGCACTGGGGGGGTTGTTGCAAGGTGTGCACCTTCGGTCTCCCTATGTTGTGCAGTGCCTTGGGTTTGTGACATGGCCTAACTACCTCCTATGGATTCATTAACTCTGATAGTTGTATTAGACACTAATAGGTCAATCTTTTGGTGCAACGACAATCATTTGTGCAACATAAAATGTACCCAATTATCCTATCCCACCTAGTTAAAATAAGTAAATTACCCAAGTTAAATAAATATTATAAGGTACAATTAAATAATTACACCAACACCCTCTGTTAAGTACAACTTAGGAGAAATGTGAAATATGAAATTGGCCCTACCAACTAGGTTTGATCAAGTACCCATGTGTAATTATGATTCCGCTAAAAACATGATAAGGAGAAAACCCATAGAAAAAAAACTTAATTTGAAGGAGAGAATGATGAATGACTATGGAAGATTCTTGTTTACAGGTCAATGCTAATTCTAAAATATGAGTAGAACCAACCCATAGGAGCAAGCACTATGAATATTTGGGGATATTAATCATAATTTATGGATCTCAATTTGAGATGTGATATTATGTGAATTACATACAATATTTTGGATTGTTTATCATAGGCTCTTAATATGACATATGAATTGATGTGAATCTAGATGTGTCAAGTCATAAACAAGATGTGGTGAAAAGAGATCTAGAGGATCCAAATGTAACTCAATGTGATATTTCATCAAGATGGAGGTAGGATTATAATTAATTTCATTCAACTACACTCTCTTCTCTTATTATTTCCTATTATGTAGAAACACTAAAATCCTATGCATGAAGGATCCTAGGATGGAACTTCATTATAGTTTAGAATTAAAAAAATTCTCATGTGTAAGCCCGCCAAAAGGAAAGTACATGATATGATGACTCTTTATAATTTGTGTATTTGAATTAATTCCCACTCCAAATAACCCAATTATGAGACCTCACTAACAAATTATGATGATGGCACTTTATACTCAATGTGAGTACAACTGTCACTTGTCATATCAATGAAGTGGTCTTGATATTAGTGTATTATAAATTCAACAAAATAAAATAAAATATTAGAATAGTATTAATTAGATTGTACCGATGAGAAGTACACAAAAATTATGTACTTTAAAAAAATTGCACCAAAAATCAGTATTGTATGAGCTTGAATAAATCCCCTAGAAGTTCTCAAATGAAAACTTCTCAACATCACCTATCATAATTTATAATATAAAAATCCAAACAAAAAAATTAAGAACCATCTTCACCACTAAAAAGATCTAAAAAATTATCCCATGTAACAAAATGATTGAAAAAAGAAGCAAAAGTTAGTAAGAATAAAGTCTCTAAATTAAGTAGAGAATCTAAAACTCTATTAAAGAGGGATCAAGTTAGGAGGGAAAAAATGATTAGCATAATGCTAGTGTGAGTAAAGAGTAGTCTAAGATTAATTATAATATTCCTCCATATTGATTATTCCAAAAACCACTTTAAGTCAATTGTGAAACTACCTCCTTGACATAATACCACCATTTTAAAGGCTAAAAATATTAATATTCATTGGGGAACCACTTTTAAAATAGGTGGTTTTTTTTGGCCCATAGGAGCGGTGCAAGAGGTGACACCATTGAGATTGGTAATAGACATGGGTGGTGGTGGCAGCAGCTACTAGTTGTTACTAGTTGAAGCCACTAGTGGCTTAGCCACCAAGTTTTGTAGGACCTTTTATATATATATAT
>VDFB02061305.1:0-84480 GCA_007258455.2 Sequoia sempervirens | reverse complement strand
AAAAGCTTAAGGTTGATCATGAATCCAAATTGGTAGCTCTTGAACAAAAATTGTTGAAGATTCTTGAAGATATTTCTACCCTAGTTTTTGTGAGTCATGTGTCTTTGCAAAATAATGTGGAGGGATTGACTGTACTTAATTAAAAATCCAAGCAATGGATTGGTAAGTCATTGCTTGGTGGGAAGGATATGTTGGACCTAGAGGAAGTGGCCTTATTGGGTAATGTTGAGACTGGGAAAGATGATGTTCCTTGCATTTGGACTAGGAGTAAAACAAAGAAAGGTGGAAGGGTGTCTTCCAATGAGCTTAATGATGTGGTTAAGATGCATGAAAAAGTTATTGCTAATGATGTGGAGGCAGTGAGAATTCTTAAGAATTTGTAGTAGTTGTTGTCTCTCATTTTTCTATGCATTTTTTGTGTTGTGCTTATTGATTGTCTACTACTGGTTTAGTTGATGGTTAGTTTTTTTCCTAGGGGCTGCTTGGTTTCAATGTTCTTTTTTAATTATCAGCCAACCCCTTTTTGTACAAGGTTTTAGGACCCCTTCAAAACCTATATTCCTAATCAAAAACATAATTTTTATAAAGGTGCATAATGAAATCAAAATAAGGTAAATTTTATAAAAGAAACATCTAAGGATACATCTCAAAAGAAAGAAAAAGGTGATTTATGCAAAGGCTATATCAAATTGACATCATTTCATGACATATTTACTCATAGAGAGATATTATTGGATACTACTTCACTTGTGCATCATGGTATAAAAGAGGATAGGTTTATTGGAGTAAATAATTTAGGTGATGTGATCTAAAAGGATCTAGATCATTGGATCATACCATAAATCTTGGTTGTTGCTCAGAATCCTTCATAATTTTATTAGTAGGAGTTTCATCCTATTCAAAACCTATATTCCAAACCACAAGTCATAACTCCACATCAACATTATCATAGGGCTTGAGTTTTTCAAAATTTGTAAGTAATTGTGATAGTTGCAATAGGAATGTGAGTTGTCAATATCCAAAATTGATGCTTTGTCTTCCTCACACTTTATATATTAATGTACATAACCACTATTTGTAGAGATATACATGCATGGTGATTGAATAAATAGAGAGGATAATATGACATAATCACTACCCATTTATCCTCACACACCATATACAAAACTAACATAATATATATTTTTTGTTATACTTTCTAGTTGGTTGATTTTTTATCTTTTTTATATTTTTATTGTTCAATTTCTCATTGTATTTTCTTGAGTCTCTATCATATGTAAAACATTTTCAAATGCATAACCTAGTTAAATCTCTTTAATTGGTTAGTCCTCTAAATTTGTTCCTAGGCCTTGGATCATGATGCATCTAGTATTTCACTCTCAACATATTTTTTTTATAAGAATTTTTCATTAACAAGAGTTCTACCTAAGACCAAGTGCTTAATAGCTAATCACAAAACAAGAATGTGAGTATTCGATAAAATGAGACCAATATCATAATTTCTTATTCCATGTAAGTAAATACTAAGAATATATAGAGTCAAGGTTCCAAATTTGATGAGGATGAGAAAGAGTAGAAAACCAAATATTAAGGAATTGCTTCAATTAGCTTTCTAAATCTAAAAGGATAAGGAAAAAACTATGATCTTGTGAAAGAAGGAAATAAAATGTTGCAAGGTGTGCACCCTTGGTCTCCTTGTGTTGTGCAGCGTAGTGCTTAGGTTTGTGACATGGCTTAATTTCCTCCTATGGATTCATTAACTCTGGAAATTGTATCAGACATTAATAGGTCGATCTTTTGGTGCAATGGCAATCTTTTGTGAAACAATCAATATCATAGCATGGGTCATGGGTTTGAACCCCTCGCTTGCACTGGGGGGGTTGTTGCAAGGTGTGCACCTTCGGTCTCCCTATGTTGTGCAGTGCCTTGGGTTTGTGACATGGCCTAACTACCTCCTATGGATTCATTAACTCTGATAGTTGTATTAGACACTAATAGGTCAATCTTTTGGTGCAACGACAATCATTTGTGCAACATAAAATGTACCCAATTATCCTATCCCACCTAGTTAAAATAAGTAAATTACCCAAGTTAAATAAATATTATAAGGTACAATTAAATAATTACACCAACACCCTCTGTTAAGTACAACTTAGGAGAAATGTGAAATATGAAATTGGCCCTACCAACTAGGTTTGATCAAGTACCCATGTGTAATTATGATTCCGCTAAAAACATGATAAGGAGAAAACCCATAGAAAAAAAACTTAATTTGAAGGAGAGAATGATGAATGACTATGGAAGATTCTTGTTTACAGGTCAATGCTAATTCTAAAATATGAGTAGAACCAACCCATAGGAGCAAGCACTATGAATATTTGGGGATATTAATCATAATTTATGGATCTCAATTTGAGATGTGATATTATGTGAATTACATACAATATTTTGGATTGTTTATCATAGGCTCTTAATATGACATATGAATTGATGTGAATCTAGATGTGTCAAGTCATAAACAAGATGTGGTGAAAAGAGATCTAGAGGATCCAAATGTAACTCAATGTGATATTTCATCAAGATGGAGGTAGGATTATAATTAATTTCATTCAACTACACTCTCTTCTCTTATTATTTCCTATTATGTAGAAACACTAAAATCCTATGCATGAAGGATCCTAGGATGGAACTTCATTATAGTTTAGAATTAAAAAAATTCTCATGTGTAAGCCCGCCAAAAGGAAAGTACATGATATGATGACTCTTTATAATTTGTGTATTTGAATTAATTCCCACTCCAAATAACCCAATTATGAGACCTCACTAACAAATTATGATGATGGCACTTTATACTCAATGTGAGTACAACTGTCACTTGTCATATCAATGAAGTGGTCTTGATATTAGTGTATTATAAATTCAACAAAATAAAATAAAATATTAGAATAGTATTAATTAGATTGTACCGATGAGAAGTACACAAAAATTATGTACTTTAAAAAAATTGCACCAAAAATCAGTATTGTATGAGCTTGAATAAATCCCCTAGAAGTTCTCAAATGAAAACTTCTCAACATCACCTATCATAATTTATAATATAAAAATCCAAACAAAAAAATTAAGAACCATCTTCACCACTAAAAAGATCTAAAAAATTATCCCATGTAACAAAATGATTGAAAAAAGAAGCAAAAGTTAGTAAGAATAAAGTCTCTAAATTAAGTAGAGAATCTAAAACTCTATTAAAGAGGGATCAAGTTAGGAGGGAAAAAATGATTAGCATAATGCTAGTGTGAGTAAAGAGTAGTCTAAGATTAATTATAATATTCCTCCATATTGATTATTCCAAAAACCACTTTAAGTCAATTGTGAAACTACCTCCTTGACATAATACCACCATTTTAAAGGCTAAAAATATTAATATTCATTGGGGAACCACTTTTAAAATAGGTGGTTTTTTTTGGCCCATAGGAGCGGTGCAAGAGGTGACACCATTGAGATTGGTAATAGACATGGGTGGTGGTGGCAGCAGCTACTAGTTGTTACTAGTTGAAGCCACTAGTGGCTTAGCCACCAAGTTTTGTAGGACCTTTTATATATATATATATATATTGGCAAATCATAATACATTTTATAGATTGTATGGCTTGTTATATGACAAAGAAAAAATAAATTAATGTCATATTCTCCCAACACTAAACTTAGGAAAAATTTATATAAAATAGGGGTTTTCAGGGCTTTTGGGCACTATGGTAAGGTTTATTTACTCTAAAAATACTCCAAAAATAAGTTTCATTCTACATTCAATGATCAAACCATTATTTGCAAATGAGCTTCCCAATCACTAATTTTGTGAAACAAAAGTTAATTTTGATTTTCTTAAGCATTTTGGATATTTTTGTAAGCTAAAATTTGTTCCATAAAGCTTCAAAGTTTACCTACAATGAAAATAACAAAGAGAACCCTTTTGTAATCTAATATAATTACCCTCAAAATGGACTCTTTAAAACATCATGGCTCTAAAATCATTATATAATTTTATATCAGTAGGAATTATACCCAAGACCAAATGTCTAATAACTAATCACAAATAAGAATTTTAATATCTAACATATGATACTAATATCATAAATGCTTATTTCATGCAAGGAAAGAGTTTTAATAGATATCGTCAATATTCCAAAACTGATGAGAATGAGGAAGAGGTAGAAAATAAAAAAATTAAGGAATTTATTTAAGTTTTCAAATAAGAAAATTATGATCCCATGAAATAAGGAAATGACATTACTCAATTATCTTTTCCTACCTAAATAATAAAAAATAAATTACCAAAATAAAATGAAAATAATAAGGCGCAATTAAATAATTACACTAGTATTTTTTTATATTTCCCATTGCATGTTCTATTTAACATTATTTTGTGTGTTTCACTTGATCTTATCACTTTGGGGTAAGGTTTTTGTTTGGGTTCTCCATTTGGGAATAAAAACTAGGTTATATTCTACTTTCATCTTGCATCCATAATTAGGTATCTTTGATAAATATCTTTATTTTTCTTCTGATTTCCTTATCCTATATTTATACTAAAGTTATTGTGTTTATTCCTACTTTTTTATACATTGATTGTCATGTTATTATGCTTATTTTTTATTTCATTTACCTTTCTCCTTCATTTGTGTGAACCTCTTTATGGTACATACATAATCAAGGGGGCATATTATTACTTATTAGTCTCTCAATTTATGGGCGGTTTATAGGATGACTCAAGTTGTTACTTCAACTACTTTATTTTCATTTATGCTTATCTCTTTTATTTTTAGTTTAGTACGCTTACTCATGCATATTTGTATGCACACCAAAGTGGGGGGAAAATGTAGAGTTTAAAAGAGTATACCCTTAAAAAAAATTCCTTTTGGTTTATGTCAATTTGCATGGATGCTCTAAGTACATAATACTATCACACAATTTTGCTTGATTTGGTGCACTTTTTGAACTTGGACCTTATTTGTTACTCTATAAAATCATTTTATCTTTACCCAAATAGTCTACATTCTTAGATCAATACTTTCTTTGCCTAGATCAAGGCTACCATCATAGTCTTAGCCTAGGTCAAGGTCGTCCTCATGACCTTGGCCCTCTTACTTGCACATTAAAATTTATTAGGTTTCTAAGCTAACTTATCTCAATATTATTCTTACCCCTTGGTATGCATGCCAAAAATTTAAATTATGTATAGGAGTTGTATGAAAAGAACATCACTCATGGGTCATTTCAATTATCAAGGTTATCGACGAATGTCCCAAAATTATGCATTGAAATACATAAAATAATGGAATTCATCTATCAAAATTTTCTTTGCACTAGTAACAATAATTATATTAATTCATACATAAAAAAATATCAAAATCCTAGCTTCCATGCACTCAAACATTTATTATGTACTCGTGCCTTAGACCATCACTTCATCAAGTCTTAAGCAATCATATCATCAAGTCTTAGGTATTCATTAGAACTCTAGATAATGCACCTGATCAACTACTTACATCCATTGCATATATTATTGGTGTGCCTTCCAACTTATCAAAAAAATCTTGAATTATTTAATGAGCCTTGATTTTAATCAAAGAAGTCTCAAAGATTCCTCTTTGTCATAATAAGATTCAAAGATATTCCTCAATGTCATAAAATCTTTTATTTGTTAGTTAGACATAAGTAATCCCTTTTTTTTCATAGACATTGAAGTTTTGAAGATTCAAAGGTCAATATTGCACATAAAGGTCAAGGTTGTCCTTAATAGAATCAAGAGAACTCTTATACCCTCGATCCAAATTATTGCATAATTTTTGTTTTCAAAAAATGCATTTGTCATGTTCTTATATTTCTAGATTTAACTTTCTTAATTTAAAACTTCTATCCTTAACATAATTAAATTAATCTCTTTTTCTAACTTTAAAGTATTCTGAGTATGGTTTTATTTTTATTATTTTAGTTAATACCTAACTTAAACTAAATAATTATTTTGTTTTATGTTTGGTCAATTTTTTTATTTAAATGAAATCTTTTCATGGGAAGGAAGTGTTATAGGTCTAAGTTCATTTGTTTAAATATTATTTTTTTATTTATTGAATAACATTTTTCATATTACAAATGTAATTTTATTTTAAAATATATCTTAATATTTTTTACACTAGTTTAATACTTTATTAATAAAAAAATTTGATAAGTATTTGAAAAATTAATATAACTTAACACAAACAAATTTTTACGAGTCTTAAGTTTAACAAAATATTTCAATTATAAATTTAAGAAAATTATAAGAACAAGCATAAAAATAATGGCCATTTTGAGACAAATAATATTTTATTGTTAAAACAGTGATTTAGGGGAAATGATCTAATAGATATTTGCTCCCTAATAATTGATATGACGGGGTCTAATAATATTTTACTTTTTATTTGTAAAATTAAGTATTAGGAAAAAATATTCAATAGATGAGCACACACCTATAATTGCTATGGTGTCACATACTTAGACCTCTAGTTAAATATATTAAAAGAACGAGTTAAAAAAAAGCTAGTAAGAATTTAATAAAGAATCAATATATGTGTATATACATGTGTAACAATACCCTTCACAAATCCCATCAAAGAATCAACCATAACATGATGACACATAAAACAATCAATAATACATGTCTTAATTCACATGCTTTGGTCCCACTTTTTTTGGGGGTGTTTCTAGATAACGACTGATGATGTAACTAATGCGGCTACATTGTTGATATACAAAACCTAAAACAATAATTTTAAGCTTTTAAGTCAAATACGAAGACATACTAATATTTACATGAATTTTTTATGTAACATTTAGTAGCTTGGGGTATGCAAAATTAGAGTGCATGGTTGCTAGTCCTTTGTCTTAATAGTCATTATGTGTGTGCCTAATAAAGGGACAAAAGATATTCATTTTCACGAATCATATTGACGAAAAAATTAATTGTATAGTGGCGCATAAGAAAATCCGTACATAACTTTCGATTGTATAGTGACACATAAGACAATCCGTACATGATTTGATGTGCATATTTTGCTCAAAATTTTTAAAGTATTTTTAGACAACTCAACAAATAGATTACTAATCTAATGGTGGATATCCATAGTCCCAACACAAAATTGTACTAGAAGTTTAAAGAAGGCAATATACAAGTTAAAAAAGAGTGAAAGGTTAAGATGTAAGCTATTGAATTGTCTCCCTTCATTAAGTTTTTATTTCTATAAAATAATAGAATAACATTAAAGTCTAGAAAACCATAGATGCCGTGAGCTGCAAGTAATTACTTTTCATAAGTAGCAAGTGTATAAAACGTGAGCTTACATGTTTCCTTATAGCAGACAAACTGCTTGACATTGTCATCTAAATTACATTTAATTTTTAGCTTTGAAAAGACAACGTACAATCTTGATAGGTGTGCTCCATTGTGAGTTGGTATAGAGGGGACAATATATATTTAATTTTGGCAATACTCACCAATGATAATTACAACAAATTAAATTGTTGTGGTGTGTATTTAATGTATGTAGGGAACAACTATTGTGATAAGACTTTCATGTTAGTACACTTTTTTTAACTTACTTGAAAGTCGTAGGTGATTTAAGATGTATTTAATTTTTATAAAATAAATAAATTTTATTTATTTTTAAATAGTTTGTGAATTTAGGGTAAAAAAAATCAATTATAACTATAGAATTAAGAATTATTTAAAATTCTTATAGCATTTTGTTTTTAATCATATGTTCAGGACAATTGTAAGGTAATTTACGCCGAAGGCGTATCCTACTATGAACTGCACCAGACTATTTTTTAAAATCGATGGCTGAAGCCATCCTGGAGACGAATGAATGTTTGCCTATCGTTCGATATTTCGTCCACCTTTTCACGCCACCACGATCACCGCTTCTCACGTCATCCGTTTTTCACGGCGTCCGCTTTGCACGCAGTTCGCTTTACTTTCTCGCCAGTCGCCGGTATTAATGCGCCTTCAATTGGATTGGGTAAAACTATAGTCTGCAAAGTGTTGTGCAATTACTTTCGTAAACAGGTTGGTTGGAGCGTGTGCCACTTAGAGGTTGGAGATGCCTTTGACTTACTTAATCTACAGAAGATTGCATTAATACAGTTAACCGGAGCTCCCCGAAAACTATTAGCTTCCATCACAAATTACTACGAGGTATGGACATGTCGATTGCAATTTACATAAAACTAGCAATTGCACCTTGGTGTGCAATGGGTTAGCCCACGAGGTGCGAAAGGTAAATTAGGAGAAAATGTGGTCTATTTTTTTTCATGCATTTGTGCAAATGATAGTGTTTATGCAATAAAGGTCTCAATGGAGAAGTGATAGCTTCAAAACAACTATTAATCCACTTAGAAGAATTCAAAATGAATGAAACAAAATTCAAAGAAACTATGCATCCACTTAGAAGGATCCATAAATAATTGAAACAAAACCTCTTAAGCAAGAAGATAATTAGGGTCCATTACCAATAGGCTCAAGGCATACTTGGAATAGGGAATGAGGGAGACAAAGGAAGAAGTAAAGGTGGAAAGCAAGAGAGATAGAGGGGGGAAGAGCGAGCGAGAGTGAGGGGTAAGGAGATAGAGATAGGGGATAAAGATAAAGATGAAGATAGAGATAGAGATAGAGAAGGAGGAGATTGATATGGAGAGGAGGGGAGGGAGAGATAAAGATTGAGAAGGAGAGAATGAGAGAGGAAGAGAGGGAGAAAGGAAAATATAATTAGAGATAGAGAGATGAAGAGAGAGAGAGAGAGAGAGAGAGAGAGAGAGAGAGAGAGAGAGAGAGAGAGAGAGAGAGAGAGATAATTAGATATAGTTGTCTAGGACTTGAGGGAGAGGGAGAGAGATGGATGGATAGAGAGTGGTAGACATGTTCAGAGATAGAGTGGGAGAGAGGAA
This sequence comes from Sequoia sempervirens, assembly GCA_007258455.2. NCBI lineage: Eukaryota > Viridiplantae > Streptophyta > Pinopsida > Cupressales > Cupressaceae > Sequoia > Sequoia sempervirens. The sequence continues at coordinate 75,504 of VDFB02061305.1, read as the reverse complement.
GATAGGGGAGAGAGGGAGATAGGGGTAGAGAGGAATAGAAAGGGAGAGAGGGAGATAGGGGGAGAGAGAGGAATATAAAGGGATCTAGAGAAACAATGAGATAAAAAGATAGAGAGAGGAAGAGGGAGAGGGAGAGATAAAGATAGAGAGATAGGGAGATAGAGAGGACACGATAGAGAGATAGGGGATAGAGAGGGAGGGGGAGACAAAGAGATATAGAGAGATATAGTTGGTGAGATAGAGTGATAGAGAGATAGAGATATAAGGAGATATAGAGGAGGGAGAGAGTGAGAGAGACATAGAGATAGAGGGACATATGGAATCAACGTAGAGTTAGACTAAATTAGATAAAGAGAGAGGGGGAGATATAAAGTGAGATAAATAAAGGGAGAAATCAAGAGGGAGAGAGAAACAGGTCAAATCACAATTAACAAACAACTTTACCATCTATCACCATGAAAATGCCAGTGCAAGATACAATGATGCCCATAATTTTCTAGGAATAAGAGGGTAAAAATTAACAATACTCATAGAAATCATGACACACATCCTAGAACCTTTCCTAGCATCCGCAACCAATGAAACTCTGATAATAAAGAAAAAAGCTAGAGGTGTGCGAAGATTGTGACCTGCTAGTTTGAAAGCATTGGTAGCAATACTAAAAGTGGAACATTGTCTTATTAATTGTCCCTATATGTGTGTGAGTTGGTTGTATCCAATTAGTGTTTGTGACCTTTAACATCTGCACCAGGTTCAAGGAAGTCATCCTGAGAACCTTGAATGTTCCCATCCAAGGATATACATCTATGAATTGCAACCTGTAAAGAAAGGATCAAGCATCTCAGAACATGATACAACAAAAAAATTGGATTAAGAGCCACCTCAACAATATCATCTACCTCAAATCTCATAGTAAACAAGAAATTTATTTATTACAGAGTGGGGAAACACTTCAATCACCAAGAAGACGATAACTATTGAAACTCTAGAGTCTTGTTCACTCGAGATTGTGATTATAGAGCTTGTTGGAAGTCCAAAGATTTATGTAAGTTTTCCTACCCAAGAAATTTTGGTTGGTTCTTCATTTTCATAGATAATCAATGCCCAAAAAACCTTGATTCATGGATTTTACTACTTAATTCCAAAAATAATCTATATTGTCATCTTTTAATTGCAAATGGTATACTCTAGAAATTGTTCTTTTCTAGATGATAAAAAAGTACCAACTGCCCAGTTGAGGACTATGGAAAAGGTTTGATGTATATACCAACTAATCAAACATTTTTTCAATTTTTCTTAGCATATTCCATAACTTTGATTACTATTAGCTTTTTTCGGCGTAACCATTGCACACCAAGGTGCAATTGCTAGTTTTACCATATGTAAACTTCTAAACTTACTCTTCTTCTTCTTTCTTTTTTCTTTTTAGGTTTTTTAGCTTTATCTTAAATGTTGTTTTTCTATTTATTATAAATTATAATTAAAGTTAAAATATCTAATTATTTTTTAGATTTTTATTTTTAAAATTAATTTATAAATATAGTATAATTTTTTAAGTTATATTTTAATTTATATGTATTGGATAAAATTTTATAATAAATCTAAATTTTTCAAAAATGTGTAATATATAAAATTTGTTTCTTATACACAATTTCTGAATATTTTATTTCTCATTACATTGTCATTTCAATTTCAATTTTTTTATTTTTGATAACATAGGTAAAAATAAATTGTGAAAATCAAGGTACAATAGAGTGGTGCTTCTCCATTACAACTTTGGTGGCACTAAAAAACTATCTAAACTATTCACTTATTGTATAATCCCAATGTGTGCAAGTGAATTCTAACCTAAAAATGCAAAACAGTAAAAGGAAATGCAAGAAAGAAATCACAAACAAAACACTCAAGATTAACCTAGTTTAATCCAAACAAAATGAGCAATAAAATACAAATATTACCTTCTTTAAGTTGTCTCCTTTGGTTGGCCCTTTTGATTGAAGATTTGTGTGCTTCTTCTTTGATCAAATGGCATGCAACTAAGCTTAAAATGATTGTGATGAAATGAAGAATGCAATGGTGGATATGGGTAGTGGATTTAGTGCAATATGGTAGTTAAAGATGGCTGCAACAATGGAGGTTGAAAGCTTGAATGTGTAAGTGTTTGAAATTGCTAAGTGTGTGATGATAGAATGAAACCAAAATTCACCATATTTAGGGAAAAGGCCTCTAAAGAAATGGATGTCTAGGATTGCATCTAGGTTAGAAGATCAAGGGCTAGGATATCTTAAGACATCACAAGCCATGAGGAGGTGACATGTGGAAGGGGATGTGGACAAGGGAGGATGATATGACAATAAGGTGGCAATGAGGTGGATGCCACATGAGGTACTTGCATCTACCTTGGGAATGGGTAAGATCTCCTCATAAATGAGTTTCTTGTCCATATCAACAATGAGAGGACAAGTGAAGAATTAAAAATTCCTCACAAATCCTCATGGGGATTGAGAAAGGAATTAAAAATTCCTTATGGGGGGATGTGAGGAATTAAAAACTCCTCACAATTCATGGGAATAATAAAATTTGAATTTAAAATTCCTAGAGGTGAGGGGATGACTTCTCCAAAAAGAGAAAGTCATTAATGAAGGTTGAATTAGGGATATGCCATAAATGCCCTGGGGAATTAGGTTAGCTTTAATCAATGATTTAGGTTGGGAAAATGAGGTATTAGATAGGTTAATCATGATCAGGCATCCACTTTCCTTTTATGGAGGATGTGACCATAATTATGATTAGGAATGTGCACATCTTAATTAGGTATTAAGTGGGCTAATCAAGATTAGGGAAAATGTAGGAGGGTGTGACAAGGAGAGAGAAGGTGGATGAATTAAAAATTGATTTTAATTCATTTGGGAAAAGTGACTAAATTAAATAAATTAGGCTATTTATTTAATTTAGAGAGGAATAAGGTAAGGTGTTTAATTGGTAAATTAAAATACCTCACGAAACATTAGGAATAAGATAAATATTAACCAAATAATGAATTATTTAATTAATATGGCTTAGGGAAGCAGGATGGAAGAATACAAGGGTGAATTGGACCATATGGGGGCGGTCAAATTCAGGTATCTACATTTTTCCACTCTTCAAAATATCATTAGAATAACGGTGTTTCAAAAAAAAGATTGCAAGCAACTCGATATAAGAAAAGGACTTTAGAAGATGCCCCGGTATCGCAAAGAAATGGATAAGGAGGAGAAATACAAGAAATATGGTAGGGTGTGCCCCTTCGAGAGGGTGGATGGGGAAGAAAAGCGACCCTGGATGACTTCTTGATATGAAGAAATAGAAGGTACGACATAGTAGAGGGTGAAAAACCATGAAGAATGGATTTTGAATAGAGGAAAATGGAAAAATAGGGTGTGAACGGTAGTCCGCAGAAGAAACGGGGTAGAAGAATTAAAAAAGGGTTAAAAAAGGTTAAAAATTACCCAAAAATTAGCAAGGCTAATTAGGGTCAAAAGGCTAAAACCTATAAATAGTAATTTTGAAAAGTTAATATTCACTTGGTTTTCACTTTGCATACATGTCATCGAGTGAATGGATGAGAGACCAAGAGGTGATTGAGAGTGAGATGGTAGATGATGAGGAGATCATTCACCAAGGGGACATAGTACGAGATTTCACTATGTTTGCTCGGTGAATGACCAACACCTTCCATCTCCTAATAGGGAATATCACTGTGACCTTAGAGGATGTATGGAGGATTTTGAGACTACCCATCAAGGGGCATCTACTAAGCACATCGAGCCGATTGGTGGAGAGAAGCCTATGGGTTGTATTTGGTACCACAAACCTTCCCTTCTGAGGGAAGGAGTTGGAGATTGATGCATGCATTGGAGTGGTAGCACCTCTACCGTTATTTCTATGTGGATTGATCGACGAGATCCTCCTCCCTAACAGGAGTGGGAGATTCTTTAGCCTCAAGATGATTGAGGTTGTTAGACACATTGTGGAGTAGACGAAGGGAGTGTTCGCATGGGGATCCTATGTGTTGGCACAGTTATACAGGGAGGCTGTCAGTGTCGCCCATGTCACCCTTTTACAAGTGTGGGCATGGGAGCACATCAGGGTCACCTGCCCAGATATACTTAGATCAAGGGAGAGAGATGACTCACTTCCAATGGCATATTAGTACAAGAGTGAGTATAGATGGATGCTCCATTATAGGAAGGTAGGGAGCCTAGAGTACTAGTGTTGACTATTGGATGATCTTATAGAGGAGGAGATCATATGGCAACCTTATATTGATCATTGATTTTAGTCTTGGAGGCACGAGGATAGACTGCATAAGGGCTACATGTTCTCACGATGATATCTAATTGGGAGGGATCCTTTCATCGTTGAGCTATACAAGCCTGATCAATTTATGCAACAATTTAGGGTACAATAGGATATCCCAACAAGAGAGGAGAGATTCAAGCATATTACATGGGAGAGGGGATGGGGGCAGACTCTTCCTATAAAGTTTGCATGATGGGAGTGGGAGATGCTACCACTAGTGATATGTGGATGGAGGGGAGGCCCAGATGATGTGGGTGTGATGGACATGTACAGGGCATGGTGGTAGGGGAGACGGCCCGTGAGGATTACCATAATGGATTTGATCATGCCTGTAATGGGTTTAGGGATGAGGATGTGCAAGAGAGGCCTTGAAGGAGGTAGAGGATGGATGGATAGGGAGGAGAGGAGGAGGTAGTTGAAGAGGAGGGGAGATAGGAAATGGAGGTGGATGCTCCAAAGGTGGAAAAGAGGGCATGGTGGTGTATCAGGGACCACTAGTAGATGATTCTGTAGTGAGACTAGTAGGCACACAGGCCACATCTGCATCCTACATTAGCTATTACGATCATTTGAGGCAGAGAGGGAACAACTACAGGTCGAGGTTGATAGATTACAAGGGGTAGCATCAATGGTAGAGGAGGGGGCAGGATCAGAGACAAATATGCTACGAGGGGAGGTAGAGTAGCTTTAGGGCTTGCTAGAGACTATGTGGGGAGAGAGGGATGAGGCCCTAGTCTTGGCAGAGCAAGCTGGGGATCAAGTGGAGGCAATACAGAGAGAGAGATGATGCCTTGAGGAGGGCAGAGGCTACAACAGGGGATGGGGGATGTAGCAGGAGAGGGATGAGGAATTGAGGAGGGAACAGTAGGCAGAGGCATAAGTAGTCTCAATGAGATTAGTGTAGGATTCCTGGGAGCTAGAGAGAAGGAGGCTGCAACAATTGTAGGATCGATACAAGATGGAGATGGACTAGTTCTGAGCACAAGCAACAAGCCTAGAGGATGCAAGGAGAGAGGTCGAGTACTAGATGGGAGCTTATTTTATTGTCGTGCTTGATCTAGCATAGAGAGTTCCTCCATAGGTACGCGCAGTGCCATAAAGGCCTGCACCCTCCCATTCAAGACTCACACATACTAGAGGATACAATGATTATAAGGAGACACCTCCACACGACTGAGGATGCAGGATAGACTCTCCTCAGAGGTCAGATGCAGGGAACAGTGGTTAGGGGGATGGGGGGATAGGTGACAGACACAGGGTCCCAATTTTGATAGATGCCCCAATAGATAGTGTGCATACATGTACAGTCGACAGACAAATTCTTTTGTAGAAATTGTTTTTAGAGATTTTGATCATTTATTATGTTATTCTTTCTAACTCAAGACACCATGATGTGTTAGATATACCTTTATGTATATGTATATTATGTCTTCTTTGTATATTTATTTTATTTGATGGACTCTAAATGGACTGTGGATATGGACTTCATGATTATATTTTTTGATATATATATATATGATATGGTGGATGTTGATGATGATCTAGATGTGATTTCTATGTGATGTTTTGGTATTTATTATGCATATGTGTATGATTATGATTATGATGGATGTACATGATTATGTTGATGGTAAATGAATTTATGAGGGCATGTATGACATGTATAATATACAATATGTCTAACGCTTTGTGATGCAAGATGTGATGATTTATGATTTATGATATGGATATGATACTAATGGTTTGAGATGTAGGTGGCGATGTGATTGTAATTTATGATGTATGCATATGGGATTATGACATGTGTTTATGTATGGTGTGGATGTGCATGGATGACACTGTAATGTTTAATTATGAATGTATGATATGCATAATGTTATGGATGAACCACTATATGAATGTAATGTCATGAGGTGCATCTAATGAAATGAGCCTAATGTAATGGAATAAGATGCTTAGAATAACAACTCTATGTTAATCTAAACAACTTAAAATGATAATGAATATGATAATGGGATGGATTAAGATGCTTAGAATAATAAATCTATGTTTTTGATTAGAGGTAAAAAAATGGGTTTTGAAGGGGCCTAGAACCCTTTACAAAAAAGAGCAGTTAAAACTAGAGAAAACTACATAAAGCATATATCAGCCCAAATGCAACACACCATCAACGAGACATGAGGCAAAAAGGAGGGACACAAATAGCAGCACTACATATTCTTCAGGATATCAATAGCCTCCACGTCACTCGCCACAGCCTTTGGACCATCATCCATGACCTCAGAAAGATCTTTAACAGGAGCCCCAACCTGAACCTTGGTCTTGTTTCATGTTCTAGCCCTAGGCCCACCCATATTCACCTCACTAATCAAAAAATTATTATTATCACCTCCCTTATCAACAAAAATATCTTCCTCCATCATCTTACCACTGACACCAGTCTCTTCAACATGAGCAATCTCCTTACATTTCTTGACACTATTGAAAGGAGAGGTAATTCCAACAAACTCAAAATTAACCATAGATTTAGTCCCCTCTGCACCCTTCTCCATGTTAGCAAAAATCCTCTCCATTTGATCCTCCAGGGTGAGAATTCTTTCTTCAAGGTTCTTCTTCATCTTTAGGGTTTCATCCGCCATAATTTTCAAAGAGTCAAATAGTTCATCAATCTGGTTCTGAACTGAAGACTCACTAGCTTTACTCATCACACCTCGAACTTTAACATTGGTCATGTTAAGTTCACGAAACACCCCTTTAAAAAATTTGAAAAAAATAATGGAATCCTCTCTAGCAGTTCCCAAAACATCAAAAATGTTTTCCCTGTCAAAGTTGAAAACACCCTTACCCACAAAATCATCCTCCTGAGAGGAGCTTACCTTGTCTTGACTAGCAGAGACATCCTTACCCTTCCTGGCAGCAATCGACATTTTGATTTTTCAGATGGAGTCAACAATCTCCTTTGCCACAACCTTCCTTTTCTTCTGCAAGTCCAGGTCCACAATTGAGGAATCCACAACACCCTACCCACCCGCCATCTTGAGGGGAGAGTCATATTGTATCTCAAGCAATTGGCACATAGACCTTACAACTAGTTTCTTATTGCTTCCAACCTCCAACTCCTTATGCTTTGTCCCAAAAATAGGAGGTGGCGAAGATGCCTCACCAACCACTTCAATCTTCTCCTTCAGGCATCTACTCGACATTTCAGCAACCATATCCTCACTGCAGGTCTCATAACCCTTATTAGGGCTCAACACCCTTTTCTTAGACTTACCCAATTCAGGGGGTTGTGGAACCATCTCCATGGAAGCAAGAGAATCTGGGACATAGTCCACATCCTCCTCAGACCCCGTATCCTCTTATAAGATGAGTTTCCTTGTCTTCCCTTTCTTGCTAACCGAATCCTCTTCAGAAATCCTTTCATACTCCATAGTCGGCTTTTGTTGTTTACCCTTAGGAGTTACAATTAGCTTAGACACCTCAAAATATTTATCATAATCAGAGATTAAAAGAATGAGCCCCACATGCATAACTAGATTTTTTGGATTCCTTTTATGGTCCTTCAGACCAGAATCCAGCGATGCCAAGAGATAATAATGAAAATAAATTTTCTTAATGGCAGAAATGATTGAGCATAAAAAAATGGTAAGAATTTACCATAGAGAAGTGCCTTTCGAGGGTAATATATCTCATGAGTTTCTTCGACACATCCCCCCAAAGTGCCTTGAGAGAGCTCATCTGGTAACCACTACTCTTTGTCGTTTTTAGGTCGAGCTTCATCCCCTTTGAAATTTTTTTGCATGGTTTCCTATGATTCCTTTTTTCCTTTGAAAAATTTCTTACCATCCATAGACAACCCAGTGATATTGGCTATAAAATCCTCATTCACATCATATTATGTTCTGCCCAACTTTAAGACCCTGTTGTTCCATACTTTTGCAAACAATGTCATCGTCTACGGGTTGTTTCCATGCAACCTTTCTGGGTACAAAGTCAACCCACCTTTCTCTAAAACCCTCCATACCTCCAGCTTCTTGACAATGTCACAAGAGAAAGTATTTGCATGATTCCTATCACCTCCCATGGCTATAGAATTTGCAGAGCTGAGAAGCTTGAGAACTTTGAAAGCAATGAGGAGAAACCTCGAGAAGGAAATACAAAGAATGCCCACAATCCATGTTACAATAGAATTATGGTAGGAGAAAATAATGAGCCTAGAGTTCTGATCCATACATATATCAACCAAGGTACAACCAACTCAATCCATATCTAGCTTACCATCCCTCCACATAATAACCTACCACGTGAAGATAGTCATGCACGCTCCGAACCTTAAAAAATCATCAACCAATTTAAATTTGGCAATCATGATTAATACAAGTAATTGCCTCCATAGGGAGGGGTTCATTCACACCACATTCCCTAACACCCCTAACTACTAGATTAGCGAAAAAATTAGCTAACCTATTTCATTCTCTCAAAATATGAGAAATATAATACTCATCGAAGGATTTAAGAATATCAATAGCATCCCTAATCAAAGATTCAATAGTCCATGAAGGGGCAGCACAATTCTTTAGATTATTAATAATATTGAGAGAATCCCTCTCAAGCCATACTTTCTTATATCCTTTTACTTGTGCCAACTTTAGACCATGATAGGCTGCAGTCGCTTCCACATAGTGGTTTGTCTGAGTTCTCAAAGGGAGCTCCATAGCGGAAACAAACGTACCATTAAAATTTCTTATCACTCCCCCACAACCTATAGGTCTCAAATTCCCTTTAGAAACTCCATCAAAGTTAACCTTCACCCAGCCATCCAGAGGAGCTTTCCAAGCAACATCATCTCTAGAGGCTTTCCCTTTAGTTAAAAGGAGGGAAATGTCATAGGGAAGCTTCCAATTTTGTGCTATATAAATATCATATGGACTAAGCTTAACCTACACCATTGTGAAAAGTAATCCTAGAGACAATTTTCTTTGATAGCAACACAAATTTTATGGGCCATAGAGATAGTAGGAAGGGAAACACTCCTGAAAATCTTGTTATTGTGCTCAAGCCAAATACCCTAGGCAATATGAGGAAGAGAAAGAGACCACAAAAACAATAGAGTAGGATTGGATGAAGGTCCAACCCATTGAGACCATAGTTCCCCAATCGAATAATGGAACACCCAACTGAGGTTCCAAAGAGAGAGCACATGGGCCCACACATTTTTGACAAATCTACAACCAATCAATAGATGGAAAGTATTTTCAACATCCTTTTTGTAAAGAAAGCACTTGTTAGCCATCATAAAACCTCTCTTGACCAAATTGTTAGTAGTTAAGACCTTATTTTGGAAGAAGAGCCAAAAGAAAATATTAACCTTAGGAATCAATCTAGAGGACCAAATGGAGGCCCAAAAAGGAGTAGGAGCAATGAAGGAATCATTAAGATGAAAAGTTGATGAAACAAACAATTTACCATTAGAAGAAGGCTTCCAAAAAAACTTATCATAAGAAGGGTGAGAAGGAATATGAACCAAGGATAGAGCCTTAAAGAGATCCTCCAACCCCGGGTCCTCCTCGTACAATATTTTCCAACAACCACCATCAATATAATTAGCAACAATTCTGCCAAACCTCTGCACACAAATGTCTATGACAGGTTGAGCCCAAAGCTCATCTTTAAGAGGCCTGTTACCAAACGAACTATCTTCCCAAAACAAAATTTTCTTGCCATTTCCCAGCTGCCAAAAAAGACCCTTGGAGATAATCCTGTGGGCCTTAACCATACAATTCTAAAGTGCAGACCCAGATGGAGGAGAAAAGTTGGGAGATAAAAAAATCTCTTGTACTATCAAATCCATGAAAAATATTTGCTCAAAGCAATTTTAACCCATTCACTCTTTGCCAACAAAAGGTTCCACAACTGTTTACCAAGAAGGGAAACATTAAACTCTTTGATTTTATGAATTCCAAGACCACCAACCTTTTTTGGGTCTACAGACATCATCCCAAGCAACCAAATGAATTCTTCTCTTGTCCTCGACCCTAGACCAGAGGAAATTTTTTTGAATTCCCTCCAATTTATCCACAAATTTCCTTGGCATATACAATAAATTGAGAGCATAAATTGGAATATTCTGAAAAGTAGAGTTAATCAGCTGCACTTTCCCAACTTGGCTCAACAACGCACCCTTCCAACCAACCAATTTAGAATTGAACTTATCAATCAGCCCCTGCCAAAAGGATTCATGAACATTGGAGCACAATGGAAGACCCAAATAAGACGCAAGGAGTTCACCAATCTCGCACTACAAGATTCTAGTAATTTTAATTTGCTTTTGGACCGAAGTGTTTAGAAAGAAGATAAAACTCTTGGGTAAGCTAACATTCTACCCCGAAACAACCTCATATCTCTATAAAATAAGTTTAATAGCTTTGGCCTCCTTAATAGATGACTCCCCGAGCATAAGAGAACCATCAAAAAACTATCGATGGGAGCATATAAGATTACTATAGGAGGGAGCCAATCCAGACAATAAACCAAAATTAATAAATCTCTAGATGAGATGACCCAAAGATTCCACCATGATAATAAATAGAAAGGGAGATATAGGATCTCCTTGCCTCAAACCCCTAGAAGATTCAAAGAGAGGAGAGGGAGATCCATTGACAAGGACCGATAATCAAGGGGTGGAAATAAGCTGAAGCACAAGAGCCACCAGTTTTCTCCCCATAACAAAAAGAAACCAAAATATTAGAAAGAAAGCCCCAATCAACTCTATCATAAGCTTTAAGCAAATCAAGCTTCAGAGTAAACCCAACATGCTTATTAATAGTTAAAGAGTGAATATTCTCATGAACAAAGAGAACATAATACATAATTTTCCTACTAGCCACAAAACCATTTTGTTGAGGAGAAATGATAAGAGACAAAACAAATCTATGTTAATAGAATAGAATAGCAAATCTATGTTAATCTAAACAACTTAACATGATGATGAAAATGATAATGGGATGAATTAAGATGCTTTGAATAACAAATCTATGTTAATTTAAACAACTTAAAAGAATATGGTAATGACGATACAAAATGAAATGATAATAAATCTTAATGGAATGATAACAAAATAGATAATGCAATGGAATGAAATGAATAATGAAATGGATAAATGCAATGGATAATAAAATGATTACAAAAGATAATGGAATTGTTAATGCAACCTAGTGGAATGAAAACAAAATGGATAGTGAGAGTAATAAAAATGATAATGCAATGCAATAAAATGAACCTAAATGATAATGGATATGCATAGTGAAATGAATAATGATGGGTGATGTAGTGTACCTATCAAAACTATAGGGACCCCGATACGAAGAATAGGTGGGGGATAAGATTTGTACAACCAAAAATCAATGACCATAGACTAGGGAAGATGGATTGGGATAAATGCAATGCAATGTGAGAATGAATGAAATGCAAATCTAATGTCATTCTATCTGTGAACCTTGATATTTTATGCTACTCTAAATGTGCGAATCTAACTAAGAAACATGAAAGACAAAACACCAAGGACACCTCAAGATTAGCCAAAAGAGAGTTAGAATAAGAAAGGAAATAGATAAACAAAATAGGACAATATCACCTTCCTTGTTGTTGGTTGCTCCTTGATTAGCCTTCGATTTGAATAGCTTGTGTGCTCCTTAGATGGTAGATTGAATGACTAAAATGCAAGATTCTATAGGCAAGATGACTAGCAAAGATGATTAGTTGATTGCAAATGCTTGAGGATTCAAATGGACAGCATGTAGGTATGGAAGTGAAAAGTGTTGCAAAAAAAACAGCATAAGGGTGCTCAAATCCAAGTGTTGTGAAGGAAAAATGGCAGCATAAGGTTATGAAAATCAAAAGTATTGTGGAAATGCCCTTGAGGAGGGGTATTTATAGAAGAATTTGAATTCTCTAGAGAATTCAAGGGTCAAGATTGATCAACAAGGCCAAGATGAAGGGCTATGGTGGGTTGAGAACCACAAGCCCTCACATCTTGACATGTGGAAGGTGAAGTGGACAAGAGGATGAGGTGGAGATGAGTTGTCAGGTACATGAGGTGGAAAAGGACATGCACCTTGGGGGATGAGAGGATTTCCACAAAAAGGGATTTCTTGTCACAGTGGGAGTGAAAGGGACTTTTGAGGAATTTTAGAATTCCTCAAAAATCTATGGGAAAAGGAAAGGTGGTTGGGAGGATAAATGTGAATTAAAATTCACATTCATAGGATGATCTAAAAGGTGGGTTCCAAAAGGTGGGACTTGGTCACATGTGAAGATTGTGACAAGTCCAAGGTTGGTCACATGTGGAGATTGTGACAAGTCCAGGTTAGGCCTTGGAAGAATGGAATGTGAATTAAAAATTCACATATAAAGGAGAGGAATCTAGGACAAATAAAAAAAGGAATTAAAAATTCCTTGGAGAATGATTAGGCTTAATTAATTTATAATTAGAGGATAATTAGGGGCTAATTAGGATTAAAAGCCAACTTGCAAAAGTTGGAGGATGTGACACATCCTAATCAAGGATTAGGCATGTGCACATCCTTAATGAAGAATTAGGAAATGGATTAGGATTAGATGAAAATGACATGTGAGGAATTAAATAAATTTAATATTTATTTAATTTATTTGATGAAAAGAGGATTAAGGAGGGTAAGGTATTTAATTATTAATTAAATACCTTAGGGATTTGGCAGAATTAAGGATATTAATTAAATAATAGTAATATTACTTAATTAACTCGGATAAGAGGGTGTTTAGATGAAAAGTGATAAATTTGGATAAATTAAGTGTCCAAATTTGGATGTCTACACTATCATATTAGGAGAACTGAATTTTGCTATAGCATAGGACACGATATGCCATGGTATGAGGAACCAAGGCCGATGAGTTTCAAATGCAAAGGAATGACACAACAAACAAGAAGGCTATCCCAACACCCCAAAGTCACAAGGACTTTGGTCAGGCCTGATGATGGAATAACCACAAGCACAAAGGATGCCCCAACATAACACAAGACCACAAGGATCTTGGTTTGTACTATGCGGAACAACCAGGAAGACAAGATCACACAAAAAATCAAGATATGCCCCTATGTCTACTAGTCAAAGTGCACCATGATATGATGGACCGTGGTGACCCTGATGAGGTACAATAGGAAGCTCAAATGATAATTTTTTTTCCAAAAACACCAAAAGATCATAAAAAAATTCAAATATCCTTTGCCATATGACCAATAGGTGGATGGGATTGATATAGTCTAATTTAAGGAAGGATACATCTTGTTAAGACCAAAGATGGAGGTAGATTGCTTGATCAACATGATGCAGAGTACTCCAAATGGATTGAACCTCATAGTACTAATGGATTTTGTTGTAAGGATCTAGCTAAACGGGGACAGACTTGACAACATGACACAAAACCAAGACACACCCTAAGGACATACCTAGGGTCTTTGGGGCTCATCAAAGATGGCCTTGCCTACGTGAAAGTGCAGAGACCTCATAGTTTGATAAAAAAGACCGACAACCAACCACCGATAAAGAAAAAAGAGAACAATGAAGACTCAAATAGATGATGAGGACTAACAGAAAAGAACAGATGAAAGCCTTAGGGGCTCATTAAAGATGGCCTTGCCTACTTGAAAGTGTAGAGGAAACATAGTTTGAGAAAAAGATCGACGAACGACCATGGGTAAAGCGGAAAGAGGACAATGAAGACTCAAATGAATGACAAGGACTAACACAAAAGGATGAAAAAATCCTCAGGGGCTCATCAGAGATGGCCTTGCCTACGTGAAAGCACAGAGGCAATGTAGTTTGACAAAAAAATGGCTAAGGAAAATATGAGACCTAATGATAAAAGATAGTGGATGATCCTAGATGGCAACACAAGACCAACGACACAACACCAATATACATGTGATGAAAATGTCAAGATGTAAGATAACAAATCTAAACCATCCAATGCTCAATCAAAATACACCAAGCGGTGGATGATGGAAGGTCGATAGAGGATGGATGCGATGGGATGCCAGGATTGGATGGATGGATGGAGATGCAAACACATAGGAAAGTGAGATGCAAGGAAGATAATGATTAATCCCTCTATGAATGGTGCATGTTGCTAAGTTTTCACCAATCGTACTTGTCGAAGGCACCACTGAGGGTGATTTTCACCATAGGATGAATTATTTCTCTTTACTATTTTTGGATTTTTGACTTTTTTATATATTTTTTGCATTTTTCTGGACTTTTTACTTTTTAAAATATTTTCTAGGTAGGGTAACCCAGTTGAATTAGGTGTAAAACCATTTCAGATGCATGATATTGATGGGTTCCTCCAAGGGTTCTCCCTTAGGTGTAGCAAGCTAATATGCCCCAAAACCATGTTTTGCAGTAATGACATATGGACCCAACCAATTGGGTTCAAATTTTCCTTTTTTTTCTCGATCCTGTTGGGTACATTGGTTCTCCTTGAGGACTAGATCACCAACTTGAAATTGACAAGGACAAACCTTCTTGTTATAGCTCCTCCTAAGCCGGTGTTGGTAAGCCTAAAGATGATTGTAGGCCTTGAGATGCTTCTTGTCTAGGAGCTATAGTTTTCAAACGTGCAACCCAAGAGTCTTCATCATTGATCAAACTCTTTAAAGGGATATAGAGTGATGAGATCTCAATTTCAATCAGTAGGATGACATTTGCGCCATAGACAAGGGAATATGGGGTGGCATAGGTAGGAGTGTAGATGGATGTGCGGTAAGCCTAGAGGGCGGGATTAAGGTGGAGGTGCCAATCACTACTAGTATTATTGACTACCTTCTTAAGGATTTTGATGAGAGTTTTGTTGGCAGCCTCGGCTTGTCCATTATCTTGGGGGTAATAGGGTGTTGACCAACGGTGTTGGATGTGGTATGTCTCACATAAGTGTCACATGTACTAGTTTTTGAAAGGCCTTAAATTATCAGTAATGATAGTGGAAGGGATACCATATCTGTAGAGAATATGGTAAAGGATGAATTTGGATATCTGGATGCCAGTGATTTAAGACAGTGGAATTGCTTCCACCCACTTAGTGAAATATTCAATAGTAGTGATTATGAAGGTATAGCCATTGGATGAGGGAGGATAAATATTTTTGATCAAGTTGAAACCTAATTGTGAGAAAGGCCACTATGCAATGATAGGTTGTAGATTCAGTGCAGGAGCATGAATCAAATCTTCATGTTGCTGACATGGTACACATTTCTTGATAAGTTCACAAGCGTCATGCTCCATAGTTGGCCAATAATACCCAACTCTAAGAAGCTTCTTGGCCAAGGCCATCACATTAGTATGTGCCCCACAAACACCAGTATGTACTTTGTTTAATGTAACATGAGATTCTGATTTGCTTAAACATCGAAGGAGAGTGTCATCATACCCTCTACGATAAAGTGTATCTCCTATGATTGTGTAATGGGAAGTGCATTGAATGAAAAATTTGCATTGGTTATAAGTCAAATCGGTTGGGAGGATGTTGTCATGGAGGTAGGTGTATATGTTGTGGTACCAAGGTGATTGGGGACCTACAATCTTGCACACCATTTCATTGTTTGGGATGTCATACGCTGGGATTAATAAATGCTCCTCCAAGAACTCACAATTTGTTCGGTCTCTAGGCATGTCAATAAGGGAACCAATTGTAGCCATTGCATTAGCAACCTTGTTATGTAATCTAAGGACTTTCTCAAACTGGATATGACTGAAGTACCTCTTGAATTCGTCAACCATACATTTATAGGGGAGAAGCTTTCCATACTTAGTTTGAAACTCATCATTGACCTATTTGGTTATGAGTTGGGAGTCTCCATAGACATGAAGATGGGTTATATTCAATTGAACTATGATTCTAAGGCCTGTGATCAAAGCTTTGTATTCAACAATGTTGTTTGTGCATGGGAATGTCAATCTAAAGGACTTTGGGATATAGTCACCTTGAGGTGTGACAAAAATGATACCCACACCAACTCCATTTTGAGTGTATGACCCATCAAAATATAAGATCCAGGTATCTAATTCTGAGATAGTGAAAACTGATTCATCAAGTAATTTAGCCACTAATGGATACACATCTACTAGGGGGCATTAGTCAACTGATCTGCAATAACCTGCCCTTTGATTTCCTTGCAGTACACATATTCAATGTTGAATTCACTAAGAAGCATAACCCACTTAGCCATGTGGCTATTCAATGATGTTCTTGATAACATATATTTGAGTGAGTCAACTTTAGTTATTAGCTTGATTGGATGGATGAGCACGTAATGACGAAACTTCTATGAACTAAAAACAACTACCAAGCAAGCCTTCTCCATGGGAGAATATTTAAGCTCGTATCCCACGAGTGTACGATTGATGTAGTAAATGTATCTTTCTTTAGAAGACTCATCACATTGGGCCAACAATTCCCCCTAGTGCAACTGAAGTGGCCAAAATGTATAATAGTAATGGTTTGCCAGGAATGGGGGGCACTAAGATTGGTGGGTTGGCAAGATACTCCTTGATCTTATCAAAGCCTTGTTGACATTGTGGATCCCATTTGAAAATTGTATCCTTGCGCAAGAGGTGAGTAAAAGTCTAAAATTTGTCAGCAATTTGGGTGATGAAGTGCCTAATAGACTACAACTTCCCTTGTAGGCTTCTTAATTGTTTGAGATTTCTAGGTGAGGGAATTTCCATTATAGCCTTAACTTTTGTTGGATCAACTTCGATACCCCTTTTGGACACAATGAAGCCTAATAGTTTAACGAATGTGATGCCAAAAACACACTTCTTGGAATTTAACCACAACTGATACTATTCCAACTACTCAAAGATTTGCCTCAAGATTCTAGGGTGATCTCTAGTTTTTGACTTTCCTAGTAGATCATCAACATAGTCTTCCATTCTAATATGGATAAGATCATGGAAGATAACTATCATTGCACATTGATATATTTCCCCCATGTTCTTAAGACCAAAGGTCATGACATTGTAGCAGAACGTACCCCAAGGGGTAGTGAATGCAATTTTTTGCTGGTCTTTAGGTGTAATTTTAATTTGGTTATAGCCAAAAAAACCATCCATGAGGGACAACATAGAATGCCTTACTATGAGATCCACTATCATATCAATATTGGGAAGTGGAAAGTCATATTTTGAACAAGCTTTGTTTAGATCCTTGAAGTCTGTGCAAATTCTAATGCTCCCAACAAGCTTGGCCACATGTACTATATTTGATATCAAATTTGAGTAATCAATCAGCTTGATAAATATAGCTGCCAACAGTTTTTCTAGTTCCATCTTAACAAGTAAAGCCACTTGTGGATGCATTTTGTGGATTTTTTCTTGATAGGTTTTGCATCTGGGAATACATCAAGGTGGTGGATTACTAAAGCAAGATCTAATTTGGGAATGTCTAAATAAGACCATGCAAAGTTGTTGATTCTTTCTTTCAATAGCTGAGCAATGACCAAATGTTCCTTCTCGGACAAAGATTTGGCCACATACGTGATTTTAGGATCTTCTTCTATTCCCATGTTTATCTCTCTTGTCTCTTCAATCAGGATCGTAGAGTATTCAGAAAAGTGAGTTTTGATAAGAGGAAGATGAACATACCCATCCTCTAGAGCCTCATCGAGGTTTTCACTAGTGGATACACCCTTTGTTTTTACTTGCCTTCAGTCAAGAAGTGCCGCAGAAAGGTTTTCACTAGGTGACCCTCTTTTGTTTTGTTTCTTTTGATTTTTTTAGTTAAGGTGCTCATCTTCCCTCAATCCCATAAGGTGCACGTGTGCTTCCTCTAAGGGAAATATATTGACTGGTGCACTCCCTCGTAGGTCCCAATCAATGAGGTTAGGATGACGGAGTAAAAGGCTAATGGAGAAAATGGATGTAGAATCAAAGAGGGAAAGGAGATCCACATCATCATAAGATAGTATGATAGCCTCTTCTTCAGGTATGTCCTCAAGAAAATTAGTTTCTAAGTTAACATTATTCGAAGTACTAGTAGATACAGTGGATCCTTTTTGTTTCTTGTCGTAGCCTAGGCCTAAGTGTTTAGGATGCATTGGTGTTTCAATGGGTTGTCACCTTCCATGTTCATCAACACCAAGCCCTCCCCCTTGATAATTATACTTTTCTACTAATTTAGAAGCATGAGGATAGACTTCTTGGAGGTACTCAAGAAGGGGAGGTGAGGGTTTAGGTTCCTCTCTATAAACCCATTGGCTAATGTCTTCATCCGCTTGATCTTGTAATGTGCCTAGAGACTGAAATGTTGTGGAACCCACATTCTTGGAGCTGATGGTTTTGATTTTTGATTCTTCCTTCTATATAGACCCAGACGGTTGGCCATAAGTGTAGGGATATGGGGGCATTGTTGCCACGTTAAGTGCAATACGCATCTCATACTCCCCACAACCCTTGTCAATGATTTGGGCTTTGGTGATGGTGGAATCAAATGCGGATGAAGGAGTGGATGATGGGATGGATGATGGAATGAAGGATGATACCTGAGGAGCTTCCACTTTTACTAGCAAACCTCCTAGCAATGCATGTAGAACTCTTGCAAGTGGTTTCGTGGATCATCCCTCCCCTTGTACTTTTCAAATTTTAGGATTTTGAAATGTTTCAAGAAAGGGATTAGGGAGATGGATGGATCAAATAGGTAGGGAAAAATGTCCTTAAACTTGAAGGATTTCTTTGATGTACCCATTTGCAATTCCTTTAGGGCAGCTTTCATGTCTTTACATTCTTTATTGATTGGTGCTGATGGGGGAGGAGCTTCTGCATTGGATTGATCATAGGAAGGATATTGCTGATATGGTGGTGGAGGTGGGACTGACTGATCATATGAAGGTGGTGGATATGAACGGATTTGTTGATATTGGTCAGCATATGTGGGTTGTGGATTGGTGTAGACTTGCTGGTGTGATGGTGAGGCTTGATAATATGATGAAGAAGCACCTTGTTGATATGATGGTGATTGTTGGTAGTAAGACGGGTTAGCTTGATAATCGTATGTAGGCTGTTGTTGGGAGATGTATGGAGGATGTTGTGGGTTATATTTTTGATGATAAGTGTGTTGCAGGGGCTGCTGAGAATTAGTGTGAGGTGGTTGTTGTGGAGGTTTTTGTTGGTTATAGTAAGAATAATTGGGATTAGGGTTGGATGTGGTAGGTTGTGGTCTAGTAGTTCCTGGTGGAGGAGGTGGCTAATAATAGGTGTTTTGCAGAGACATTTGATGATAACGGGGTGAGAAATGGTGAGGTGGAGGTTGCAGATGATATTGATATTGGGTTGTAGGTTTTCCTTGGGATTGTAGAGGGGGTTGTTGCGGTGGATATTGGTAAGATGGCTATTGTGGATTTCCCTGAGGTTGATGTGGGGGTGGAAAATTGCATTGAGGATGATGCTGAGATGGTGATGGAGGTATGTGATAAGATAATAGTTGTGGGTTGACATGATTGGGGTTAAATGGTGGTGGTGGAAGGTTTAACGGATGTGTACATATGAGGGGTATATGATGAGGTGCAACAAAAGGATTATACACATTGCTCCCAATGTTCCCTACTAACTGATTTGGTGGATTTAGTGGATGAGATGGTGCGTAGATAGGTCCTTGCAAGTTACTACCTTGTAGATTAACAAGACTAGGACCTTGAGGATTGTTAGGACCTTATGTAATGGGAGGGCCTCGAGGATTTCCATGACCAGGAGGATTGATAGGACCAGGAACTTGGGGATTATTAGGATTAGGTGTGACACCCATGACTAAAATTGGGGCGCGAGCTGGTGGGATTTGATAACACACATTGTTGCCGAATCTGGGTTGATACCATGTGTCCTATGTGGTAACCTGTGGAACCTAAGGGATTGATGATCTCAAATTAACCTGAGAGATTTGCAGATCCTATGATGGGTGGGTGTGATGTTGAAATATTGTGATGGATCAAATCTAGGTGGTGGTTTGGTAACCCCTCATAAGCAACGTGGTGAGGATCTTATCCCCACACTCAACAAGGAGATGATCAGTCATTTGAACATTAGTAGGATCACTAAGATATTCATCAACAATTAGCTCAGGTTGGTTAACCATTCCTTCCTCAAGGGTAGGGCAAGGGTGAATTTCCATGTTGGATTGCTCAGACCCACCATTAGTGGGTGGATTGGGAGGATGTTGTGGTTGACCAACTTGGGATTGTTGTAGTTCCATGAGTTTCTTTTCCTATGAGCATGTGGTAACGGGCATGTAACTACTGATGACCAAAAGACTAAGATGACACTAAGCCCTAAGATGCACCTAAGTGATGATGGCCTAGAAGATGACTTAAAGGATTGCTAGGATGATGGATCAATTGGTTGGATGATCGATGATGATTATGGATTGTCGATTGGATAAGATTGGATTGGATTGATTGATTGGATCAGATGATTGATTATATTGGATCGATAGGATTAACTCCGAACTAGATTCAAGAGCTCAATTGGATGATGCAGGATGATGTCGATAGGATTGGAGGATGAAAAAGGATGATTATGATGCAAATCCACCTCGAGATGGAAGTGGATTGATGAGGTCGTGAATGATTACTAACTCAAGATGGATGAAAGTCCTAAGCGAGTATGGATGATAACGATTAGAGCTAGTTACCTGACCTAATTTGGATAAAAATCCCCTAAATGGATGTCTTGTGGATTTAGATTGATGGATTTATGTTTGATATGCTACCTAGGGATGTCCTAAGATGAACCTATGTGATTAGATTGGGGATTCGTTGAATTTTAAAAAATGCAGATGCACAAAAATGACAACTACGGATAGATGGATAATGATAAGAATAAAATTGATCACAAGAATCAACTCAAAATGAAATAGGCTTTTAGTGGCCGGAAGGATTCAATCTTTGGTTTTTGTATGGAAAGTGGGTTTGCCTTTGTGTAAGGTGGGTTTGCACCTCTAAATCATGGGTTAGATTGAATTATCTTGATTTAATTTTGTGATCAAGACTAATGTACATCACATCTGGGATAGTTTTCTTCACCTACCACCAAGCTTATGTAAGATGTGCACCAAGGTTCTTGATATTAATAAACAACTAGTACTATGATTGTTCAAATATATGTATTAAAGTTAACATTGTTTGGCTATTTTAAGTCTTAAGGTTCATAGTAGTTGAGGTTTGAATTTAATCATTATATTAAATTTTATATTTGTTGGAATTAAGACAACAAGAACAAGAAAATATGTGTTGGATTTGTCAATTGTCAATTGTTCGTGTTTTTAGAATTTTGTGAAATTTATAAAATTTTATTTTTTTATGTATCAAATCTATTGTATCTATTTATTTAATAAAAAATCATTTTGAAAAGATCTTAACTAATTCTCCATTGAACTATATCAAGAGGGTAGAGAGACATTCCTACTCTTTACCTTCTTATAGTTATTTAACTCAATAAGGAGGTGGCATTTTCTATAGTATGTCAAATTATGATGATTTGATTAGGGTTCAATCATGACTTTTCAAGTCAAAATCATTGATCCATATTCCATGATTAGTGGTTCACATGAACATATATAATTATTTAGCTTATTTGCTATCCTCCCAAGGAGTTGTGAAATAGATATCACACTAACTTCATAAAATATAACATTTACAAAATTGAGGATATAGAGATGAAATAATCTTCATATCAAACTAAGCTCCAAAACTACTTTAAGATTAGAGATACTTTCTGATGCAGGAGAACCCAGTGGTGTGAGGGAAATCTTGCATCACCCAAAAATATGATTTCCATTTTTTTTCTTGTTGTTTGCTTTCTATAGATGTTTTTGCATTCTTGGATACCCTTTTCGTCAAATAAGAGTTTCCAACTTTCATAACTGCTTTTCTGCTTTTTCTGCTCAACTGTTATTTTTAGCAGGTGTGAATTTGAAAGCGTGGGAAGACAAAAATTTATGGGAAGGTTTAGGACAGAAAAATAAGCACTTTGGCAAAAGAATCAAGTAAAGATCATTCACGGTTTGAAAGTTATTCAAGTTTCAGTTTTTGCTTTTTGCCCTAAAAAACCTTCTGAGTCCATTTTGAGTCACTAAACGGTTCCGGATGGGCCCAAAAATTTGCAAAAATCTCAAAGTAGTCTGTCGTAGGATTACTTTATGGAACATCATCTTTTTGAGAGCTTTCCGAAAAGGTATTATCATTGAAGATCCGACGGTCGGATTAAAAGTTATGGCTGCCGGAAGTTGGTGCATATTTTAGAAATGTGCTAATTTTTTAATGTGAATTTAAATTTGAATTTCAAATTGTAATTTTGGCGCCAAACCGCCAAAACTCATATCTCGAATGTTGTTTTTGGCTCCAAACCGAAAAGGGGCTATTTATGGGCTATTTTGTAATTTTTGGATAACTTTTTGGGGAAAGAAGTTCGCATGCTGCGAAAGGGGAATCTGCGTAATTTTCTGTAAGTCTGTAATTTGCATGTATCACAGAGCTCGAGGATTTTGAGATCCTCTGCATGTAAGAGTTCCATATTTTTGAATAAAATATTATTCTCTATTTTGTGAGTGTTATTTTGTGTCTCGGGTTTGCTCCCTCGTCACTTTCAAACTAAGCTCCCAAAAAATAAGAGAATATCATAAAGGTAATGTGGGTAGCTAAAAAAGAAAAAAGAAAATAAGGATATTGAGAGAATTTCAAAGGCAATTCAAGACATTATATTCAAATAAAACAAGAATGGGTATATTAGAAAAAGAAAAAATCACAAAAAAAGAAATAAAAAGTTAATTATGAGGGGAGTATTTTTTTATGGAAAACTCCATAATATTTTGAAGTAATTTGAACATAATACACATAAATATTGAGTGCTTACATAATTGGTGCCATCTAAAGAGTACAATTGAAACCACTAAAATTGAACATGTACTTTACGATAGTATAGACCAATAATTGTTACTCTTATTCCTCTTTTTCTTTTACTATTCACTACCTTTGTTATGTGTCTCAATGAATAAATAATGATATTGTTGATTTGTGTTAAAATATTCTCTTTTTATTTTTCTCAAATTTGAAGTTGTAGCAACAACATTATTCATTACAACATGTCTAGAATTTAGTTCATTAATCCATGTGTTAGTAGTATGATTGAGCTATAATTTTAAAATATATATTTTTTCATTAGAATTAATAATGATTAAATTATTTGTTAGTAGTTTGGTTAAGTAGTAGACATATTTAATGCCATTGTGGATTAAATTAATTTTCAAGAAATTAAATACCTTATTATTCAAACTTAGTATTGTTTGAGCCAAGAGAAGAAGTAATTTAATATATCTCGAGGCATCTTTGAACATAAATGGGGAAATGATAATATCCAGGTTGAATATTCTAATGTATTAACAATATACTTATTCAAAAAGGAAGAAAAATATGGATGTGTATTTGTGAGGTTGCTCTTATTTTTGTACATTCATAGTTTATTGAGTTAACCTTGATTTGCAATAATAGCAAATTTTAATAAATATAACAATAAATACAATTTGATTAAATTAATTAAGAATTGTAATAAATTATATGAGAAATTTTAGAAACCTATAAATTAAGAATGGAAAGAGTAATTTATGTAGTCAATAGATAGTTGTCCAATACTTTAATCATAACTTTTGACCATATCTTATATTGAATCTTAGATATGTTGGAAGCTAAAAATGAAATATGAACTACATCATTCTTAGAATTTGTATGAGATTAATTCTACACTTGTAGATTTAAAAAAATTCTCACAAAAAAGAACTTTGACTATAAAAATGGTCTTTAATTGTAGATTCAACCCTTATCTATGGAAATTGACCTTGTTGCTTTTTGTACTTGCAAACATAAATTCTCTTTTATCTACATACACAATTTGAAAAATAGGTGGTGTGTATTTAACTATAGATGAGCAAGCATACCAAAGTAAAGAGAAAAATATGAACACAATTAAAAGTCAAATAATTGGAGCCATGATTTGAAGTCAACTTCTAAATTATTCATAAACTTGAAAATGATTGGTAATAATATACCCCCTTTGATTTTGTGTGTTCCAAGAATAGATACATATAAATCAAGGAGAGATAAATATCAAATATAAACTAGGCATGATAACATGATACTTATTTTATAGAAAGTAACCATATTAAGCATTAAAAACCAAATAAGAAGAAAAAACATTATAAAAAGAGAATGCAAAATATAAAATAAAATTGGAAAATTAAAGATCCATACCTAAGACACTTACCTTTTATGACCAATATGCATTGGAAAAGGAAAATAAAATAGGCTTTCATTATTTCCCCTAATTGGAGCAATCATAGATGCATGTATCCTATAAAAATAGAGAACATAAAAGTGCAATATGCAACATGTAGTTATATATAGAGACAAATATATTTAACCAACTAATTCCTCATAATCGGGTTGGTCAATCTCAATACATTGTAAATATGGATTACAATAATCAAAATTCTCATGGGACTATCCATGTCATCATGATGTGTGCCTATATGAACAAGAATGGTGTAGACATGTCATATGTGATGTATGATTTAAACGAACCAGTGTAAATTCTATATCATGTATTTTTTCCTTTCCCTTATGTTCATGTTTCTTGATAACCTTATTTGAAATCTCATGAATATGATGTGTTATTGTTGGTCTAAATAGGTGTTTTACCTATTTAGTTTAATTATAGGTCCTATTTACATGTTAATTTTACTTAGGTCCTAGGAATCTTTCTAAAAGTCTTAATTGTCATGTGATCGTACCTTATCTTATCATGTCATTTAATACTTGTTTCCTAGGTCATGTAATAATGTTTAGGTAGTTGTCTCATTGTATAGGATTAGGACACATGTCAAGATCTCATCTAATGCTATCTCACAACTTTTCCTTTATAAGAAAAGCATCATATGTACATTTAATTCATTCCATTCCAATCTTGATTATTATATATTAGCCATATTATTTTGCATCTATTATTATAAATTTATGATGCTTTTCTCTCTTGTAGAAGGTTGTTTTTCTAGTTTTTCAACTGCTCCTGGAGGCTTGAATCCTTGAGTAACACTAACATGGTATCAGAGCTTCATATTTGCAAAACCCTTTCTTAGATCTAAGGGTACTTTAGGAATGAGATTTTGTTGGGTGCACATTGGGGAAAAATGAACCTCACCATTGAGTCCAAAAGGCTTAAATACCTATTTTTATATACAACACTTGATATTTGGGAAAAAAATTGGGTCATTTTTTAGGGTTTTGGAAAAGGTCATTGGAATTTTGTCTGTATTATCCATACATTGTATGAATCCATATTGTTACCTACATTTTGTATGCACCATACCATCATTACATGTGTTGGTAGAGTTTTAGGGAATATTCAAGCGAATATTCGCCTATTTGTGTCATTAGCATACGATCTACATCACATCCTATGTCAACATTGTCTAGGGTACAAATTTATTTATTTTGACAAAAAAATTAATGAAAAAATATTTTTAATATATATTTTTCCATTTAAAATTATAAAGAATTGGTCACTAGAATTTTCACCCATGATCACGTGGCCAAGATGGTGGCTTAAACACCCTAGCAGCATAGCTCACCCATTGCTCTCAATGCCCCTGCTACTTAGGTGGTGCAACTACCCCCAACAATGGCTTTTTTTAGAACTTTTAGTAGACTAGAAGTCACATGAAGAACTATGCACTACGCACCTATGTGCTAAAAAAATTTCCCCCCAAGTCCTAATAGGGTAGTTTTTTAATACACCATAACTTTCTAACAAGGTGTCTAAATTTTGTAAACAAGATATGGAAGAAAATTTGGTTCCGAGCACTTCATAGTGGTGTAAGCCATTTTTCAAAATTTTCCTCATGTGAATTTTATTGAGGATTGAAGTTAGATTTTCCCTTTCGGTCCCATGAGATCATAATATTTTACCAAATTATCCAATTTTCATTATTTTTATCACATTGGAAAGGTATTGACGAGCTCTATAGTTTTATCCATCAACATTTTCAAGATTCGGCCCTAAGTATCTTTTATTCAAATTTGTGCAAATTTTAATTTTTGTTGATCATTTGGATATACTAATACTTGGAGATGATTTGTCCTTTCGAGAAGGCTTCATTTTTAATCTAGATCATATTGGGGAAGCGTACTTTCACTTTGAGGATCTCACTTTGAGATATTGTTGTAATTTTCCATCTTTTATCGATCTTGGCATTGTAAACTTTGGAAAGAAATCTTGGCATTATAATCGCACTACATATAAAGTGCCAAATCATATTTTTGGGGGAATTCTTGATTGAGTGATTTGGGGGGACTGTTGGTGAATTATTTTGATCTATTTGCTTGTTCTCTTCTTTACCATGGATCATTCTAAGGTTCCTTTGCTAACATCATATAATTATTCAACATGGCATCACCATGCATGGAGTGTTCTAATGAATGAGATTCACTCTTAATATGTTGAGAATGAGGTACCTGAAGCTAATAATGATGAATAAAAGATAAAATAGATGACTAAACATACTAAAGCTCTTGGGTTTCTTCATAGCTTAATTTCTAAAGATATATTGTTTCAAATTGAATCATGTAAGGATTCTCATGAAGCTTAGGATAAATTTAAAATATTGTATGGAACTAAAAATTAAGTAAAAGGCTATCAAATTGATAATATATTGATAAGCCTTGATCCTAAGAACTTTGAAAACATCCAAGACTACATGATACTACGATTAATGATCTAAGAGAGAAATGTAAAGCATGTAGAATTGATAAGTGATATTTTGTTGGTCTATAATGCATCGAACAAACTTGGTCTTGATTATGCAACTTTTGTTTTTAGCTTTCATACTCATAGGTTGACTATGGGGTTTGCATATACTACACCTTTATTTGCAACTTTTTTTGAGTTACTAATACATGACCAATAAAATCTTCTTTCTATGGATTTCATTAAGTCAACTAAATCTTAAGCATTGTTGATTACTCAGGTGAAAGAATTAGAAGAATTTGATAATAAACAAAAGAAATCAAAGAGAAATCCACATTCAGATCAACCATAGAATAAATCTTCTTCCAAAGAGAAATCATCTAAGAAGGAGAATCTAACTTGTTCATATTGCAAGAAGCTTGGACATGATGAACATTCTTGTTATAAGAAGGATATTGATGAATTGAAACATATTATTAAAAAGAGTCACATTGATCTACCCTCTAGAATTTCTGAGTCTACTTCTTCTTTAAAATAGTCTAAAAAGGACAAAGGTCATGCTACTACATAAGGTAAATCTTTGTGTGCTTCTATAGGTCTTGGATTGAGGAGATGACTCCTAGATTTAGGAGCATCTCACCATATGGCTTATTTAAGTCTATATTATCATCTATTGAGCCTTGTGCTATGTCACCTATTTTGATGGGAAACTATATACATAATTGTGAAGTTATCTATTGATGTTGGGGAGGGTAATTTTAATGATGTTTTGTGTACCTCATTTGTCAAACAATCTTCTTTCCATCTATCAAATTACCCACATGGTGGATATGGCTTGTGGAATTCACTCCTAATTTAGTTATCATTAGATAATTGGAGAGAAAATAGATTATTGCTACTAAGATGGTTGATCATGCATCTTGGTTATACACCTTTAAAAATTTTGCTTCTAATGATGACTTTGTTCCTTTGGCTATTGATCACACTTCTAGCGTGGATCATAATTTTTAGGAGACTTTTGGCTAGTTGAACTTGGGTGTTCTCACATTGGATCCCATTCTTGAGCCTTGCATTTCACCCCCTTCATCTTTTGTTGTATTTGATGATTATTGTTTTGTCATAGTTATGGCCTCTTGTGATTCAATGTAGTAGGATAAACATTGTCTTCTAGATACATCTACATGGGATGAGTATTTGATAATGTAAGGTAGGGGGACCAACCACACCAAGGCTTTAGGTCATAGAGAGCTGAGAGGGGAGGGATGCCCTATCTTCCCTCAAGCTAATGGTTGTCTAGGACAAGAATCAAGAATGAAGATAACTCTCAAGTGCTTCGGTCACTCTACAAATCTAAAAACCTAAATGAGTCTAGACGAGCTAGATTATGGAGTCCAAACTGCACGTTAGACAACTCTCTACTCGAGGACGACAACATGGGTCTAGGACAACAACATAGTGCATTGGAATCTCTCTAGAGTGTTGGCGTCTGTACGGCCAAAGATGGTGAAATATAGTATGAAAAACAAGAAAACCTATTGTGTGCAAGGGTTTTTTTACTTCTAAATATGCAATACAAACTAAAAATGCAATGTAAAGAAGACAAGATGACCTCAAGATTAGCCTAAGTTAAGCACAAATAAAAAAAGATAAAAACAAGATTGATTATAACTTTTATCTGTGTTGATCCCTTGGTTGGCCCTTGATTGAAGCTTTGTTGTATGCTCCCTTGATGGAAATGTGATGAAAAATGGATGCAAGGTGGTTAAGATGCAATGGAAGATGGATGCAAGAGGATGAGAGCTAAGTATGCAAAGTGCTTGAAATTGGCTTGAGAGCTTAAATGTGTTAAAATGCCTAATGTAAATATATGAATGAGAAAGGGGGTATTTATAGAAGAAATTGAATTCTTTAGAGAATTCAATAGTCGAGATTGAGCCACCATGGCCAAGATGGAGGGCTATGGTGATTTGAGGACTCAAAATTCCTCACATCTTGCCATGTGGAGGATGAAGTGTCCAAAGGACATGGTGAGATGGAAAGGGTACAAATGATGTGGAAGAAGGACAAGTACCTTGTGATGTGACTGATGTGACCTCTCAATGATCACATGGGGAAGAGGAGATTCCTTGGAGGAATAAAAGTGAATTTTAAATTCACATGATTGGGGATATCTGAAGGATAAGACAAGGTTCCCAAAAAGGAAGTTGAGAAGTACCTTGGATAAGACAAGGTGCTTATAATAGAAGGTTCCTAACCCATGTGACTGATGTGACCTCTCAATGATCACATGGGGAAGAGGAGATTCCTTGGAGGAATAAAAGTGAATTTTAAATTCACATGGGGAAGACAAAAATGAATTAAAAATTCCTTGGGGAATGAGAGAGTTGACCAAGAGGCTGATTGGATTAGATAATAAGTGATTAGAAGACAGTTAGTGGTTAATGAAGATTAGAAGTCAACTTGCAAAAGTTGGAGGATGTGACCCATCCAAATCAAGGATTAGACATGTGCACATCCCTAATGATGAGATTAAGAGGTGGATTAGGATTAAGAAAATGTGATGGAGGATATGACATGTGAGGAATTAAATAAATGTATTATTTATTTAATTCTTTGAGGATAAGGGGGATAAATGTTAGTGTAATTAATATTTAATTACACTTGCATAACTTTACTTAGGTAATATTTAATTCCTAGGTTTATTATTCTCATCCTTATCTTGTTGAGATATCTTGTTACTCAAGATAAGATTAGGGTTATGCATCTTTGCTTTTATAAAGAAAATCATAACTTGTAATTAAGTAATTCCTAAATAATAATATTTTTCACATCTTTATGCAAAGCTTTGCTTTTTTTATTTTCTCTTATGTGGAAGGTTTTTCTAGTTTGAATTTCAGTTCTTGGTTTCTAACATGGTATCAAAGCCTTGATTTGCAACCCCTTCTCAGATTTTTGAGAAAATCATTATAGAGTTCGTTCGAGATTCATCAAGAGTATCATGCCTTGCGTTCATTTATAAGGTATTTTGGATTAGATTGGGCTTCACCATTGGATTTAGAGCACTGGAAAAAGTCAGGATTGGATTTTGTTTTGCAGATTTTGGTCATCATTTGCCAAATCTGTGAGGATTTCAAGATCATAGATTTTTGCAAGCTCTGGGGGTAGCTGAATTTTTGGAACATTTTGGGCACAAATGGAGGTTACTATTGCATTTGCAGTGGCCAAAAACCCTAAAAATGCCTTTCGTTTCTTCGATTTTGATGAAGTTGGTCTAGAAGGAAAAAAATTTGTGTGGGGGGCCGTACAACCTCCCCAGCACGTAGACCGAGGCACATTTATAAAAAAACACACATTTTTTTTTACAACTCCTGTGCTTTTCGTGTAAATCAGCCCTACTGCCCAGTGGCCACTAGGCAGCCACTAGCCACCAGCCCTTCGCCAGTGCTCCGCTAGCCAGCCAGCCCTCGCGGGCCCCTCTGCGCTCCGCCCTAGTCACATGGAGGACCAGGGGTCCTCTGCCAGCCCCTGAGGGCTTTCCTACTTTTTCGATGGTCCTATTGCGGACCAAAACCTCAGCCCAGTAGCCGACCAGCCAGAAACGAAATATTCCAGCAGATGCAGAGAATATACCGACACCTTTTTTTTCCGGCAGGGGGGCATTTTTTTGCCTCGACGATCTCCAGGCCATCAAATTTAACCTCATGAAGTGTTGACATCAGCATGATGTCAGCGGCTTTACGACCCTCTTTGCCCCCTCCTAGCTCTGATTCGCCTTCAAGGAGTAGTTTTTTTTCTTTTGGGCATAACTTGGGCATACGATATCGAAATCAAGCAAACGTGATATCGCCAAAAAGCTGGTTTCGAGCACTTTCCAGTGGTGCAAATTATTTTTTAGTATTTTTCTATTTAGCTTTTGTTTTTTTTTGTTTGAAGTTAGATTTTCATTTATGGCTTCTGAGCTCATAACTTTTTGCCATGATCTCTGATTTTTCGTCTTCTTTGCGGCATTGGAAAGGTATTGAGGAGCTCTATTTTGTTGTCTATGCACTTTTTTCTATATCTATCCCAGGTTGATCTTTAATCCATATTTGTCCTGATGGGTGTTTTGGAGATTACTTAGATGTTTTGGCAGTTGGAAAGGTGAAACTTGAATATTTTTACTTCATTTTAATACCACATCATCTTATTTTTTGTTTATGCATATTTAGCATGCTCTCCTTTTACAATCATTGGGTTATTGTAATAAATGAACTGAGATAAAGCTCCATCAGGGGGTTTCTTGGATAATAATCTGATTAGAGTGTGCATGCACTTTGATCTCCATCTTCATCTTGTTTTGATGGAAACTCGCATGGGTCATTTAGTTTCTTAGTTTCTTTTGGCCACATCTTGCTTGTAGCCTGACACATATCAGATTCACATTGGTTCACACTTTAGATTGAGATTTTATGTTTCTTGATCCGCATTGGTTTAGATCTTTCTCAGTTTGAGGGCCATGTTTTTATGGTTAATGTTCTAGAGTCTTTATGGTACTCCTTCCCATGGAAGCGTTTTAGTCTCAATTTGGCATCGACATCGAGATACACAACTTCCAAATTTTGTCATAATCTCATCTACTATTACTTCACAGATTCCAGGGTTGTTCCAGTTTGTGAGTTTTCCAGTGTTCCGTGGCATCGGGTCTTCTGCCACATTATTATGATTCCATTTTTGGTTTCTTGTAGACAGAAGTATCTTTCCTTGCTTGTCAGATTGCGGTTCCAGTGTTACTCCACAGTGTTCTTCCAATGCTTCTTTGCAGCAACCATCTCATTGTAGGGGGTTTTGTCCCACTGGGTTTTCCTTCTCTACCTCATTATTGCATTTGTACTTGGGTGCCTAATCAGGCCTTGTTGTCGGGACCCATCCATGCTTTCTTGCATTCATCTTAGTTTTAGGTGCATGATTTTTTAGTCTCCCTAAGTTTCACTTATGGGGGGGTGTTAGTGTAATTAATATTTAATTACACTTGCATAACTTTACTTAGGTAATATTTAATTCCTATGTTTATTATTCTCATCCTTATCTTGTTGAGCTATCTTGTTGCTCAATATAAGATTAGGGTTATGCATCTTTGATTTTATAAAGCAAATCATATCTTGTAATTAAGTAATTCCTGAATAATAATATTTTGCACATATTTATGCAAAGCTTTGCTTTTTTTATTTTCTCTTCTGTGGAAGGTTTTTCTGGTTTGCATTTTAGATCTTGGTTTCTAACAATAAAGGGTAAGATATTGAATTATTAACTAAATACCTTAGGGATTTAGAAGAATTAGGGGTATTAATTAGACAATATCAGTATTACCTAATTAACACAAATAAGAGGATGTTTAGACGAAAAGGGATAAATTTGGACAAATGGAAGTGTCCAAATTTGGATGTCTACATTTTTCCACTCTTTGAGATGGTGTTACGAAGTAACAGCATTTCAAAGAATATTAAAACATAGAAATTAGAATAAGATGGTTAGATTGAGAAAGGCACCCCAGTCATCAAAGGAGTGACTGGGAAGAAAGATTATGGGGGTGAAGATGAAAGTTAGGGATGGAGGATGCCCCCTCGAGAGGACATGCGAGTTCAAGAGAACATGGGTGTGCTCTCAAAATGGATGAGATGATGAAAGGGTATATGAGGAAGATGATGCAAAGTGATGGATAAGAGAGGATGATGAGAAAGAGATGGGGAAGCACAAATGGATTTAAGGATAAAGGTGATGTTGCCCTAGTCAAGCTACAAGCCAAAATGGGTTGATGATGGATGGAGTGTTGTCAATAAGGGAATGATATGTCTTGAAACAACACAAGGATAGGGAAGGATACATATTGATGAAAGTGTTGTTGATGAGGGAAGGATACATCCCAAAACAACAACAATGGATAGGGAAGGATACATCCTGATTGTGATAATAAAAATGTTGTTGATGAGGGAACGATACATCCCAAAACAACACAAGAATGGGGAAGGTAACATCCCGATGATGATGACAATGATGACAATTGGATCAAGGCTTGTAGCATGGCTGGGAACAAGACCAAGGATGTGATTAGATTATTTGTGCTAGATTAAACGGATGAGGATTGGATTGAGATGTGAGATGGATGAAAAGAATGAAAACGATGGAGGAAAAGATGCTTAGATGGGATAAATGCGATGCAGTGGAAGTGATCATGAAATGCAATCCTAATGTGATTTGCCATTTTTGGAGCATTGATTTTTTCTATAGCATAAGACACCAAGCACCAGGGTATGTAAACCAAGACAGATTAGTGTCTAATGCATAAAACAAACACAAAAGACAAGAAGGCTATCCCAACACCCCAAAGTTGCGAAGACCTTGGTCGGGATAGGCATTGGGATAACCACAAGCACAAAAGGATGCCCCGCCATAACACAAG
The DNA here is from genome assembly GCA_007258455.2 of Sequoia sempervirens. Taxonomy (NCBI): domain Eukaryota; kingdom Viridiplantae; phylum Streptophyta; class Pinopsida; order Cupressales; family Cupressaceae; genus Sequoia; species Sequoia sempervirens. The sequence goes on along the minus strand of VDFB02061305.1, from coordinate 41,913 downwards.
AGCTCCAAGATCTTGGTAGGTACTACATGGGACAACCCAAAAGACAACAACAAAACAAAAAGATCAAGATATGTCCCTATGTTAACCGATCAAAACACACCATAATATGATAGATCATGGCGGCCTTGACAAGGTGTGATAAGGATCTTAAGTGATAAATAAAATCCAAAAGTATCAAAATATCACAATCAATTTCAAACATCCTTTACCATAGGATCAAAGGGGATGGATAGGATTGATGAGGCCTATTAGGAAGGATGCATCTTGTTGAGACTGAGGATGGATACTAAACTAAAAGATTGAAATGACATGGGATATTCAAAACCAATTGGATCTCATGATACAATTTGATCTCATTTACAAAGAACCAGCTAGATAAGGACATACTTGATGACACAACACAAGACACAAGACACAAGACTGACACACCCTACAGACCTAGGTGCTCGGGGGCCGATCAAAGATTAGCCTTGCCTAGATGAAAGTGCAAAGCCCTCGTAGTTCGATAAAAGACCATGGATAAAAGTGAAAAGGGGATGATGGAAATAGGGATGGAGGACAAAGACTGGATGGACAAAAGCCCTAGGGGAAGATCAAATGATTGACCTTTCCTACATGAAAGCATAGGGGCGACGTAGTTCAACAAAATACCAAAGACAAATGATGGATAAAGGATAATGAGGTGACTAGGATAAGTGAATAAAAAGATGAAACCAATATGATGAGACAGGGCAAACCTAGTGGATAGGATAGGATAATGGTGATCAAATGAAGCTTAGGGATGGGATAGTTATCCAAATCATCAAAATGAATTGGGATGATGATGCGATGGAGAGATTATTGATGATAAATGATAGGAGATTGGAAAGATGCACAAAAGAAGCAGGAGTGATGATGGTGAGATAGATGGCATTGGATTGCATGAGGGGAAGCCTATAGCTAGATACCAATGGAAAGGGATTATGAGATGGGAAGAGGATAAAGATGAAAGGATGGATAGATAAAAATAGGAAGATAAGGATGGGAATATGGAGGGGATTTCCACGATGGATGGATAAAGGGATGCAGATTTGGATGGGGAAGAGGCTACTAGATGGATAGATGGATAGGTAAGGATTTGGAAGATGGAAGGGATTACAATGATGGATGGATAGAGGTATAAGGGTGAGGAGATGGAAGGGATTGTTTAGATGGATAGGAAGATAAGGATGGGGGATGCAAGGGATGGTAGAATGAATGGATAGAGGGATGAGGATTTGGATGAGGAATAGGTTACTAGATGGATAGATGGAAAGGTAAGGATTTGGAAGATGGAGGGGATGACATGATGGATGAATGATATATCCAAGGACTATATCACAAAGGAAGATAGATTCCCCCACTCTAGATATGTCATGTATGATGAGGCATAAGGGATAGAAGATAGAAGGACAAGAAAATAAAGGAGTGAGATGGATATGGATAGGATGTATGGATAAGGAAGGGAGATTAATGGTAGCATGATGGGTGGGAAAGGAAGGTAGATGGACGTGTATAAGGATTACGATAGTGTATGGGTGAGGGGATTGTATGCCACAAGGTGTCCAAAGCATGTTTATATGTTTTCCCCTATCTATATCAAGATCACTAGGAAGTTGTAGGGGTGGGGATAAATGGGATATGACAAGCAGGATGCGTAAGATAGGTGGGATGGAGGAAATGGGTGAAAGGAATGGAGTTGCCCCCAAGTGTGGAAGTAAGCTTGATAGGGGATTTACACATGATGCCTGTTTTCTAGGTTTTCATCATGGTACTTATCCAAGGCACTTTTTTTCCAAGTTTTCACCATTGAATGAATTATTTCTATTTACTTTTTTTGTTTGTTTGAATTTTTTGGATAGTATGCAGATGAAGATGGATAAGTGGATTTGGAAGACATGTGATAAGGAGATAGATGGACTCAAGTATCAAGTTCCATACGAGGTATTAAGAGCCCATGTGCGAAATGACTATTGGATGTTGGTACAACCTTATTAGGATACATGGATTATGCAAGAGAATGGATAAAAGGGGTTGGATGAGGGAGATATGCAAGATAATGGATGGGATGTTGGAAAGTGTATGGATGGAATGATGGGGAGGATGTATGATGGGGAGATTTTTTTAGGACCAACATTGGCACATATGGTGGTGTATGTGAAAGGATAGGAGAATTAATGGATGGAGAATGTGGGGATAATGGAGGATATGGGATAGTAAATTTTGGGAAATAAGGACCCAAAACAAATTTAGGAGATGGTGGATGCATTGGGATTAGCAACTTTGGATGTTTTTACAGATTTTTCATTTGAAGGTATTGCATCTTTTTTCTTTGGGATCCACATGGTTTCGATCTTTGCTTTGGTGGGCCTTTGTGGCCTGTGGGTTTGATTTGGATTTTGAATTTGATTTTGGATTGGATTTTTCTTCTCTTAAACATATCATTTTAAGGGGACATGAGGAGCTTTAGATTCATGTGGATGTTTAGATTTATACATTTTTACTTTGGCATCCAAAGTGCTTTTAGTAGCAATGGGATGGGTATGATGAGATGGGTGGTGGGGAGGAAACATGAATGGAGTGATGGAGGTAGGATTTTGAGGATGATATGTGGATGGAGGATGTGTAGGTACGTGCCTTTGCTGATCCTGATTAGGGAACATGAGATTGGGATGTTGATGATGGGTGACATGGAGGAGTGATGGATGGATGAAAGGATGAATAGGATGAGATGGAGGAGGTGATTTTGGGATATAAGTGCCCAAAATAGACGTAGTACCCAGAGGATGTGTTATAGTGGGTGGAGGGATATAATGACCCAAAATGGGTGGAGTGGATGAAGGATGGGAGATGGTGGATGGAGGGATGTAAGGAACCAAAAAGGATGGATCAAATGAAGCAGGAATGTGGATCGTTGTTTTGAGGTGATACGATGGAGGAGGGATGGTAGAAAATGATCTGGTGGAGTGATTGGAAGAGCCAATATTTCTTTTGGAAGAGGCTCATTGAGGACATCTAGAGGTTGTACCGACATCTTTAGATTGTGAGTCTTGAGAAATATGTCCAAGACCTTGCATATAGACTTGTTCTTTGACCTAGATGGGCTCTAAAATACCTTGCTCATGAAGGCCTGAACCTTTTCCTTGATAGTTCATGTTCTTGAGCATTCGATTCATGATAGGATTTTTGTTATTATGGAAGAATGATGTGAGTCCATTATTAGGCTGAGGATGATGGGTGGTATATATTCTTTTCTTTTCTTTTGCAAGGAGACCACCATGGAAGAATGTGATAGTACCAAGGGGATATAAAATTGGTGAGGGGATAGTAGGTTTAGGTGATGATGGAGGATCATGAGATGGAGATGAATGGATAGCATCATATTGATCAGGAAGAGTGAGGGGTAAAGGATCAAGAGAGGGATTAGGTGATATGATAGGATTTGGAGTTGTGGCAGTAGGTGAGAAGGGCTCATGTGATGGAGAGATTGGATCTTGTGTGACAATGGGATCATGGGATGGAATGGATGGGAGACCTTGATCTTGAGATGGACTAGATGGGATGACATGATCTTGATATGGAGAAGGGGTTATGTTGGTATGCTTTGGATTAGGCTCTTGGCATGACTCATCTTGTGTGGGTGGCATGATGATGGAGTCTCGGAGGGACTCTTCAAGTGAGGAAGATGGAAGGATAGAGGATTCAAGGCATTCATTGAAATGGATTTTAGTGATACTAGGACTAGGATAAATGAATTGGATTTGGGTGTCTTCACTGGATTGGGTGGATCTAGGTATAGAAGGAGTGGATTGGATTTGGTTATCTTTGATGGGATCAGTGAATCTTAGAGTAGGAGATGGGGACTCAATGGGTTCGGTGAGTTTGATGATTTCAACGGTTTGAGTGGTGCTAGGGGTGGTAACATCAATGCTAGGTGTGGTACAGAGAAGGGTCTCATCACTAGGGACCATAGATGATGGATTGGGATAGTATGGTTCTACAACTACAATGTGTGGAGTGGGGGATGTCTTCTTTGTCATAAGTCCTTGGAGAACTTTTGGAGTGAGAAACTTGCATACTCTAGGCTTGGTTGGGGTGATGGGCATAGATGAAGGATTAGGGATTGGTGAAGGATTGGGATTATGGAGTGGTGGACTAGGATTAGATGGAGGAATATGATTGGATGGAAGACTAAGAGTAGGTGGAGGATTAGGATTGGGTGGAGGGTTAAGGTAGGGATATCAGGATGATGAACTAGAATAGGAAGACATGGATGATGGATTGATGTTAGGGGAAGTAGATGAGGAATTAAGATAGGAATATTGGGATGGTGGATCAGGATAGGAAGATGTGGATATTGGATTAGGAGAGGTTGATGGGGGTGCAGGATTAAGATAAGAAGGTGTGGACGTAGGATTAGAATGGGAAGACTAGTAAGGAGGATTAGGATAGGGGGACATGGATGGGGAATTGTAATAGGAGTATTGGGATGGTAGATTAGGATGGGTAGATTGATTGGGATAAGAGGATGTGGGTGGTGGATAAGAAAATGATGTAGAGGAAGGATATGATGGAGATGCGGGTGAGGAAGATAATAGATATCCCTTGTCAAAGGTAGCATAAGGAGCATTATTAGGTGTGGATGTAGACATAACGAGATAGCTTAGAGAGGTGATTGGATTTTGGATGACACTTGGGGAAAGCTTGCTAGCAATGATAGCATCAAGGGGATCTATGTCATATACATCTTGATCAACAAGACTTTCATTATCGTCATTAATGTAATTAGGATTCCCCTTGACTACTATTTTTGGTTGCATCGATAGAGGATAAAGATTCATGATGTCAGATGGGATGGATACAGATTGAAATGATGAGAACATATGATTAGAAGGAAAGAAAAGATGATGAAAAGGTAAAGATTTGTTTTGATATAAGAAGATCTTGGATGTAGGTGGACTAAATCTTAGATTGGGATTGGATCAAAGCTCAGATTAGGATGATTGGAGGATGTGATGGGATTAAACTGGATAAGATTGATTGATGAGATGATTTGATAAGATTAGATGATGGATTAAATAGGATGATGAAAGGGATTCTAAACCATGTTTAGAGATTACCTTAGGTGACTTAAAGCATTGATTGATTAGATAAAAGGATAAATAGATGATTACGACACCGAATCCACCTTGAGATTGAAAGTAGATTGATTGGGTCAAAGATGATAACTGACTCAAGACGGATGAAAATCTTGAGTAGATGTGAGTGATGCCAATCGAATGCAGACACCTAAGTCAATTTGGATAGTAACCTCTAAAATGAAGTTTAGGGGATTTGGATCAAGAAGACGATGATGGATATGTAACCTAGTGTCATTCTAAGATGTACCTATTTGATTTAGATGATGAATGGATGACTTGCATATGGACTGAAGTGAAGATCACCGATGAATGGAAGATGCAAATGCATTGGAGGGGAAGGTCGCCTATCCACTAGGCCTGGTCGCCTATGTCTGGGGTTTGGTCACCTATCTAGTTTCTGGACTCTTAGAATAGTTAGATGGATCCTCAGAATGGGTAGACAGACTTGCAGAATAGGTAGACAAATACTCAGAATGAGGAGATGGATGCTCAAAATGAGATAATGGATGCTTGAAACGAGAAAAGGGATGCCCGAAAGGGAGGAATGACTCTTAGAATGAGGAGACGAGGCTCAAAATGGATGCTTGGAATGAGGAAAGGGATGCTCGAAAGGGTAGACTAGCTCTTGGAACGAGGAGACGAAAAATCAGAATGGATGAGTAGATACTCAGAACAAGGAAATGGATGCTTAGAGTGAGAGAATGGATGTTGGGAACAAGGAAAGGGATGCTCAAAAGGGTAGATTGACTAGGAATGAGGAGACGAAGGCTTAGAATGGATGAGTAGATACTCAAAACAAGGAAAGGGATGCTTGAAAGGGTAGATTGACTCTCAGAACGAGGAGACGAAGGCTCAGAATGGATGAGTAGATGCTCGAAAGTAGGAAAGGGATGCTCGAGAGGGTAGAATGACTCTTAGAATGAGGAGACAGATGCGTGGAATGGATGAATGGATTGACTAAACAAGAAATGAGATTAGCTGTTTAGGGAACAAAATTCACCGAAACTAATGGAAAACTTACTCAAGAAGGTGGCACACACCTATTCATTGAAAACATGCGAAAACAATAGAAAATGGTTGATAGAACGACTTGGATGGAAGATGGGATTGACCGTTTTTGGAGCTAAATCACCCATCCAAGGGGCACAACCACGCAACTAGAGGGCGAGGTTTCCCAACTTAAGGGAATAGTCACCTATTCTAAAGAACATGCAAGAAGGATGGAAAACGATAGAGAACAATTGACAAAACAATCGAAAAAGTAAGCAAAAACACCCGTTTTAGGGATTGGTCACCCCTCTACAGGTCCTCGCCACCCCTATTGAGGGCGTGGTCACCCAAAAAGGGGGAAAGGTTTCCTATTCTAGGGAACAGGTGAGAACAATAGAAAACGACAAAGAACGATGACAAAAAGGATGAAAAAGCAAGCAAAAATGCTCGTTTCAGGACTTGGTCGCCCCTCTGCAGGTCCTGGTCTCCCTTGTTGAGGGCGTGGTCACCCAACAAGGGGGCAAGGCCACCTATTCTAGGGAACAGGTGAGAATGATAGAAAACAGTTGATAGAACGACTTGGCTGGAAGACAAGATTGACCATTTTTAGAGTTAAATCACCCATCCAAGGGGCACAACCATGTAACTAGAGGGGAAGGTTTCCCAAATTAAGGGTATAGTCATCTATTCTGAAGAATGGGCAAGAACAATAGAAAAAAATAGAGAATGACTAATAAAATGGTGGTAAAAGTAGGCAAAATGCCCATTTCAGGGCCTTGTCACCCCTCTGTAGGTCTTGGCCACCCCTGTTGAGGGCGTGGTCTCCCAACAAGGGGGAAAGGCCACTTGTTCTAGGGAATGGGGGAGAACAATAGAAAAAAACAAAGAACGATGACAAAACGGATGAAAAAGCAAGCAAAAATGCTTGTTTCAGGGCATGGTTGCCCCTCTGCAGGTCTTGGATGCCCTTGTTGAGGGTGTGGTCACCCAACAAGGGGGAAAGGCCACCTATTCTATGGAATGAGTGAGAAGGATAAAAAATGACAAAGAATGATGACAAAACAGATGAAAAAGCAAGCAAAAATGCCCATTTCAGGGCTTGGTCATCCCTCTGTAGGTCCTGGCTGCCCCTCTTGAGGGTGTGGTCACCCAACTAGGGGGAAAGGCAACCTATTCTAGGGAACGAGTGAGAATAATAAAAAATGATAGAGAATGATTGACAAAACGATGAAGTGGGTTCCCCGATCAATGAGACAGGTTCCCCAAATGACAAAACGAGTTGAATGAATTCTCTAAATGGACTATTAGGTTCATAGAACAAGGGAATAGACTGATGGATGCATGAAACAAGCAAAAAAACTGGCAAAATGACCAAATGGGAGGCAGGAACAACTGTTTAAGATGTAAAAACACTTGTTTGGGTGTGGCCGCCCCTCTTCAAGTCGTGGTCACCTATCCTAGGGTGTGGTAGCCCCTCTTAGGGCCTAGTCACCCCTCTGAGTGAAATATGAGCAATTTTGACTCAAATAGATTAGAAAATAACTGAGACAGAGGGCGGGGTCAACCCTCTTGAGGTTGGGGTCACCCCTGTTCGGGGTGTGGTTGCCTTTGTTGATAGAAATGAACTTAACTTAGGAAAAATAGCTATGGAAAAGGACAAAAAACACTGCAAATAGAAAGAAAAAGGTATGGATGACTCGACTGATAAGGTATGCACTAGTTTTGCACATAAAAGATAGTTCAAATAGCAAAATCCTAAGATTAGTATGAAGGGTATGGCTAACACGGTCCTCTAACTAGGCTAAATAAGGTGATCTAGGGAGTCATCAATATACGCTTGGTACGTGAGGCACAACCGTGAACACCAGCCCATCACAAGCATGAGTCAAGAACCCATCAAGATATTGAAGCCTCAGACCAACTCTACACATCTATCTAGGTATCACCCTAGCTTCGATGCTTTGCTAGACATGACGTGACTAGATTGGGGTACAACTTTGGTTCTCCCCCTTTATATACCCCGCCGGTACATGTGGTTAGGATTGTCCCTTGGGGTGATGAAAAACCCAAGCAGGTCCCACTAAGAAGAGAATGTTAACTATTTTCGGCTACTGCTCAGGTTCACATGAAGTGCAAGGGGAAAGCTTGAATGATGTAACGCCCCCTTGGGTAACAAAAAGGACTTAAGTAAGCTACAATTTCTCTTCACCCAGGATCACCAAATAGTGCAAGGGGATTGGATACATCAATAGATTAGTTACAAACAAAGCATATAATTTATTGACTCCCCTACTTAGACTACGTGCCTAATTAGTGCGAAAATGAAAGGAAATAGCTAATTAAAAGTCTTGGTCCTTTCGTCCTGCAACAAACGTGTTAGTAGTTTAACCTCTGGTCTTTGTTAAGCATGAAATAACTACACAACTGTTAGTAAAAACCTTCACAATCACCAACAACACAAGTTAGGGGTCAGTATAAATCAAAATGATAGAAAATGGGACCTGAAAATGACTTAAAACACTATTTTTACCTCAAACAACTTTGTTTGGGCCTGGCCACCCCTTTCTAGGTCTTGGCTACCCCTCTGAGGTCCTGGCCACCCCTCTGAGGTCTTAACCACCCCTATGCAGGTCCTGGTCTCCTATATGAGCAGCTGGTCACCTTTGTTGCCAAAAAAGAGAGTGAAACTAACTGTTATGTCCTAGGAAGGCATTTGTGTTTGGATGGGGTTGCCCCTCTACAGGTCCTGGTTGCCCCTTTGCAGGTCCTGGTCACCTCTATCAGGGCTTGGTCACCCCTCTATAGTTCCTAGTCACCTCTATCAGGGCCTAGTCACCCCTTTGTGTCACTTGAACCTTTTATTTGTGTTGATCCCTTGGTTGGCCCTTGATTGAAGCTTGGTTGTATGCTCCCTTGATGGCAATGTGATGAAAAATGGATGTGAGGTTGTTAACATGCAATGGAAGATGGATGCAAGAGGATGAGAGCTAAGTATGCAAAGTGCTTGAAATTTGCTTGAGAGCATAAGTGTGTTAAAATGCCTAATGCAATTGAATGAATGAGAAAGGGGGGTATTTATAGAGGAAATTGAATTCTCTAGAGAATTCAATGGTTGGGATTGAGCCACCATGGAAAGATGGAGGGCTATGGTGAGTTGAGGGTTCACAAGCCCTCACATCTTGCCATGTGGAGGATAAAGTGTCCAAAGGACATGATGAGATGGAAAGGGTACAAATTATGTGGAAGAAGGACAAGTACCTTGGGATGTGACTGATGTGACCTCTCAATAATCACATGGGGAAGAGGAGATTCCTTGGAGGAATAAAAGTGAATTTTAAATTCACATGATTGGGGATATCTTAAGGATAAGACAAGGTTCTCAAAAAGGAAGTTGAGAAGTACCTTGGATAAGATAAGGTGCTTATAATAGAAGGTTCATAACCCATGTGACAGATGTGACCTCTCAATGATCACATGGGGAAGAGGAGGTTCCTTGGAGGAATAAAAGTGAATTTTAAATTCACATGGGGAAGACAAAAAAGAATTAAAATTTCTTGGGGAATGAGAGAGTTGACCAAGATGTTGATTGGATTAGCTAATTAGTGATTAGAAGACAGTTAATGGTTAATGAAGATTAGAATGCAACTTGCAAAAGTTGGAGGATGTGACACATCCGAATCAAGGATTAGACATGTGTACATCCCTAATGATGTGATTAAGAGGTGGATTAGGATTAAGAAAAAGTAATGGATGATGTGACATGTGAGGAATTAAATAAATGTATTTTTTATTTAATTTTTTGAGGATAAGGGGGATAAAGGGTAAGGTATTTAATTATTAACTAAATACTTTAGGGATTTAGAAGAATTAGGGGTATTAATTATATAATAGCAATATTACCTAATTAATGCAAATAAGAGGATGTTTAGATGAAAAGGGATAAATTTGGATAAATGGATGTGTCCAAATTTGGATGTCTACACCTACTAAATTTATAGTCAACTAATTTTAAAGAAATAAATAGAATAATGAAATACAAAAAATAGCTATATAAATGATGAAGAAGGTAGATAAAAGGGTGACGAAAACTAACTCACTGAGGCTCTAGTTCGCCAATGAGCTCCACACACACATTCACCTACACATAGCCAAGAGAGGGAAAAATATTGGGTTGTATAAGGTTTTTCCTTAGTCAAACCCCTGCTTTGGTGTTTCCACCTCCACGGATAGCTAGGAAAGCCATAGAGTAGAAAATTCGATAAAGAAAAGAAGAAAGGAAAGTAATGAACACTACAAAACATACAATGCTACTCTATCAAACCACAAAAATAAAGGAAAGTGAAGAAATACCACCTCCACCCAAAGGAACTCAAGGCCAATGAAGGGAGAATGCAAGAAAACAAGCTTGGAAAAGTCAACACAGCCACAATAGTGACGAAGGGAGGTCTTGCAAGACTCCAAACTTGTAGCTTCTATAGTAGCACAAAACATACGAAATGAAGTGGATGGAGTAACAAGTTGTTGTAATGCTCAATGGAGTTGTGAAAATGGTCAAGAAACCAAGTTAAGTTTCTAGAATTGTGAAGAAGATGAAGTAGATTGCTAAAGAGATGAAGTGATAGTGAAAGATAGGAATTTGAAGTGGAATAAGGAGGGAAAGAGCCATTTTTAGGTTGGTTGGCCAACACAAAGGCGTTACGCTTCATGCCCAATGGAGAGCACAACGTACCTATGGACATCAAAGGTAGGAATCTACCAGGGATAGTAGCACGTCACAGATGTTTGCATGCTGGGCTCGTGTCCTCGACAAATATTCCCCCACTGACACACAAGACAAATGCCAAGTGGATGGAAGGTAGGTGGGTGATGTGGATTTTTTTCTTTGGATTTTATTTTCTAAGGTGAGGGTATGCAAAAGGGGAATTTACACAAGGGGTTCAAACTCGCTCCTATACATTTTTCCCCCACTTTAGTGAGCATGAGTATCAATGAGTGTTTGGTAAAGTAGATAGAATGGTTAGAAATGTATACCTGAATCATCGAGGAAGTAGATTGCGATTTGGAAAGCTCGAAAGTAGAGGGTAGGAAAACAACTCCATAGGTACACTCTTCTGAGGAGGTTCGAACAAAGGACTCCATAGCCCCTCGAAACTACAGAGTTGAACAAAGTACACCAAAGGCTCGTATACCAATGATGGAAAAATCCCATAGATGCAAGTGCTTCATAGATCCTCAGACCTGCAAAGAAGGTGCCCCCTAGGTACTCTCTCCTGAAGGAGGCCCAGTTAAGGGGACTTCACAGAGTCAGAATAGAAAGAAGCTTCATAGGCACACCTACAAAGCAACATGTTAATCCGTAGATAAAACATGTTAGAAAGCAAAAAGTAGTCATGCAGGAAAAAAAGCAAATAGTCACACAAATAGTCAAAAATTGAAAGAATAGCTTTCAAAGGGGTCCCTCAAGAACCCTTCAAAAGAAAAGGGTTCCACTCAACAGACGCATTGTTTGAAAGTAAGAGAGCATTTTTTGCAAATCAATTCAACATCAAGGAATCCTTTCGAAAGATGTTCACTTCATCAAAGAATTTGAAAGGAAGAAAATGCCCCCTCACGAGGGGAAGGTCAAGGCTTTTCCCACAGGAAAATCTACTCCTTCCTTAGAGGAAAGTTTTTCAAGTTCTTTCTTTGCGAACCCATGACAAAGGAAACACGTTCCGCTAGGGGGTCCTTGTTGAGAATGCAATTTTTGAAAAATTTTGCAAAGATTTTTGAGAAAAGATTCATTGGTATGTTTTCCAAAAATCAAAGTTGATATGATAGCCCCCCTTCGGATGGTGCATTTTGAATGCAGAGGCACATGGAATCCTAAGGAGAGAAAAGAAAGAATTGGAAAAAGTGATGTTGTGGCCCGTAGGACATAGCAAGATGTCACTATGGTAATGTTTGTTGGTGTAATTAAAAGTGTTGTACCTTGTCTTAGGTCATAATTACACCTTATTTAAGTTTAGGGACCACATAGGAGGTAGTTGGAGAATTTCCACTTTTGGTGGACTTATCATGTTATTACTTTATCACATCCACCTTTTGTGGACACATCATGTGATTACATCTCCACCTTTTGTGGGTGATCCACCATTTGTGGTGATTATCACATTATCACTTTTCCACCTTAGGTGGAGTGATAGTTTTTCATAGTTGTCTCATGTCATAAGATTACAACACTTGTCATAATCTTATGCCCTTCTATGTTCTCACCTTGGCTATATAACCAAGGGGTCTCTCTCATTGTATACAACAATCATCTCATATCATTGACATTGAATACAATTTATTTTTGTCATATTCTATTCTCTCTCTTTTGTGCTTTCCATATGGTCTCAAGATCTTGGCAGCCATAGCCAATTCTAACAATCTTGTTGCACACACGAGGGACAACACATGAGCACCACAACATCACAAATAAATCAAAGAAGAGAGAAAGATAACAAAACTGTAAAAAGAAACAAAGACATCATAAACAAGGATACACAGGGGTGATCTGATATTTCGGGGTTAGAGCTACTCATAAATATACATAAGTAGATATAATAGTATATTTAATGAACTATCATCAACCCCCTACTAAATCAAACCATATGAAGAATGCATGAGAAGAAAAAGTAAAAATAAAAAATTGGGTCAACATGGAAGGGAAGCCTAAATGCCCCCAATTTGTTAAAAATCAACACATAATAGAGGAAGAATGATGCCACAAATAGAGGAATTTTTATGATACATAATCACTCATGTATCCAACCACCTACGAGGGTGACAAGGGTCATCCAGGAACACATAACACAAGCACAGGGGAACACAAACACACACACACTCTACATTATAGATAAAGAAGAGGTGCCCCTCTAACACTCATCAACCAAGAGGTCATCGGCCTCCCAATATGGATCATAATATGGGAAAGGTGGACAAGCCTGCAAGGGTAGAATTTCAAGGGGGGAACCCTCCAACCCTCCCATAACAAAGGCCAAGGAAGAAGGCCCCGCGAGGTCTTCTTCATTCAGTTCTTTTGGAGAAAAGATTAGTGACTAGGAGAAGATTGTTGACAGGGTTGGGACATCATCCAAAGAGTTAAACATGCACTTCATAGAAGTGCCATGTGTTACCTCAACAAATGAGGGAGGCGGCTCCTGAGATCCACTGCTAGGCTCACTGAGTGACTCGGGAATAGTGAAAAACTCTGGGAACGCCGAAACTTCCTCCATCACTAGGATGACACATGCTAACACAGGACCACCCTCTGAAGAAGGTGGAATCCTCTTACACCCTCCATTGTTGGAGGGGCCAAGTTCCATCTTTTTCTTTGTTAGAGGATGCAAGTTCCCCATAGATGAGGCCAAATGCACGAAGGAGGAGGAGAAAACCACGACATACACCATCGAGGTGTTCGACATGTCCACAGGCTTAGATAACAGTGGGATTTCTAGGAGGGACATCAAGAGAGGGGGCTTGATTGAAGGAGAAATAAACACTTGCACCTTTTTAGGGTCAGGAGTGTTTACACTTGTAGTAGGAGACAAAAGTAGCACTGAGGCTAATTGAACTAAAGTAGAGGGGACGAGAGAGGAGGACACAATAGTGGACCTTGAAACAGGGGTGGTTGAATCCCCTTCCATCCTCTGTAAAGCATTCTTCTCAACCACCAGAGCCTTTCAATGACGCTTGTGCTTACACACAAGGTGATTTCTACGACTTCGGGAGCTAGAGGCTAGAAGCTTAGATGGGACAGAAGGCTCCTACTCGACTTCCAGAGTGTCCATCACATCCATTTCCAGTGGAGGGAGAAACTCTTGGATGGGAGGAGGGAGAGATTGAGAGGAGGTTGGAGCAACAATGGGGGAGTGAGCTCCAACACCTCGATGGCGAGCCTCTTCCCACTCACTACCTTGGGAGCAGGAGTGGTAGGAGGCCACGAAGGCTGAGACATAGAAGACTCCCCATAGGAATCCTTCCCCTTTCCATACATACCGGGGCAAGATCCCGTGGGTAAGGTGGGAAGGTCAGATACCTGAATCTTAGCTTTACACCAAGCAAGTACCATCAAAATTCATAGAAGTGCCATGTGTTACCTCAACAAATGAGGGATGCGGCTCCCGAGATCCACTACTAGGCTCATTGAGTGACTCAGGAATAGTGAAAAACTCTGGGAACGCCGAAACTTCCTCCATCACTAGGATGACACATGCTAACACATGACCACCCTCTGAAGAAGGTGGAATCCTCTTAAACCCTCCATTGTTGGAGGGGCCAAGTTCCATCTTTTGCTTTGTTAGAGGATGCAAGTTCCCCATAGATGAGGCCAAATGCACGAAGGAGGAGGAGAAAACCACAACAGACACCATCGAGGTGTTCGACATGTCCATAGGCTTAGATAACAGTGGGATTTCTAGGAGGGACATCAAGAGAGGGGGCTTGATTGAAGGAGAAATAAACACTTGCACCTTTTTAGGGTCAGGAGTGTTTACACTTGTAGTAGGAGACAAAAGTAGCGCTGAGGCTAACTGAACTAAAGTAGAGGGGACGAGAGAGGAGGACACAATAGTGGACCCTGAAACAGGGGTGGTTGAATCCCCTTCCATCCTCTGTAAAGCATCCTTCTCAACCACCAGAGCCTTTCAATGACACTTGTGCTCACACACAAGGTGATTTCTACGACTTCGGGAGCTAGAGGCTAGAAGCTTAGATGGGACAGAAGGCTCCTGCTCGACTTCCAGAGTGTCCATCACATCCATTTCTAGTGGAGGGAGAAACTCTTGGATGGGAGGAGGGAGAGATTGAGAGGAGGTTGGAGCAACAATGGGGGAGTGAGCTCCAACACCTCGGTGGCGAGCCTCTTCCCACTCACTACCTTGGGAGCAGGAG
Organism: Sequoia sempervirens; assembly: GCA_007258455.2. NCBI lineage: Eukaryota > Viridiplantae > Streptophyta > Pinopsida > Cupressales > Cupressaceae > Sequoia > Sequoia sempervirens. Next base: position 26,848 of record VDFB02061305.1, on the reverse strand, counting down.
TGGTAGGAGGCCACGAAGGCTGAGACATAGAAGACTCCCCATAGGAAGCCTTCCCCTTTCCATACATACCAGGGCAAGAGCCCGTGGGTAAGGTGGGAAGGTCAGATACCTGAATATTAGCTTTACACCAAGCAGGTACCATCAAAATTCTTATGCAAAAACCAAGATTAGTTACCCAAAGCTCTTTAGGAAGGGGCGCAGAAGCGAGGCTCTGATGGTGGGAAGGCTTTTCCTCCCCCTTTTGAGAGGAGGCAACTTGCTATTGTGCTACCAGAGGAGCCACTTTCGGTTGTCCTTTGCCCCTAGTTTTGTAATCTACATAGCTTCGATAAAGAAGGTTCATTCTAGGAGGGAGCAGACTAATTGGGGTGGGCCAAAAATGATCTAAGGAATAACCCCCGTGAGATACTTGTGGCTGATATCCAATGTCATGCACAACATGCACAACACCTTCATGGGAGAAATTTAAACATTTGTGAATAACATAAGCTATTTCATTCATGGAAGCTAGCCATGGGATGCCCAACTTCACCTTGAACAAATTAGATTCTGAGATAACAATGAAGGTTGTATTTCTAGCCCTAGGTCCAACTAGGACAAAAAGAGTTATAGATCCATATGGCTTAAGAGAGAGATCATCATGTGTATTTATGGTAGATTTGGTTTCCTCATATTCCTCCCTTAACAATGAATTGAACCATAATATTTCCTCTATAATAACATTTACTCAGTTCAAGGGGTCAACTAGGACTCATGTCACAATGTTTCCTTTGAGGCGAGGAGGAATGTATAGGAGAGAGAGCTTATTATTCAAAGGAAAATCCTACGAGGTGAAAGTTACATCTGGTGAACGAGTCGCAGGCTGCAGGGGAGGACTAATTGAAATCATGTTAACATATGCCAAGGGTTGAGGAGAAGCATCAGAGGGGTCAATAATCAAAATTGTAGAATGAGATGGGAATGGGTCTGTGTAAATTTGTAACTTGCTATCGGCCTTCGCTATCGACTTATTCGTGTTTTGTGTCTTCCCATCAAGACAGATGGTCGATGCAATCCTATATCTCATGATGCAAGTGCATGCAATGCTCGGTATCATTCCTGTAAACATGATGGTACTGACAAAAAGAATTCACATCATACCAATTAGGATAGGGTTCCTATAGAGGTTGAGGGTTTTCCAAATTTATGATCTTATCCTTCAACAACCTTTGTAAAATTGAAGAATAAGATTTTTCTAACTTTGTAAACTGTTTGTTGCATCTGCGGCCATGATCATTAGTCATGGTAACTACATTTGCAACAACCTTTCCTTTTCCAGAGATGGACACAATAGACTTTCCTTCTAAACAAGAGTGTGAGGAAGATCCCCCGAACTGAACTACCATTTTTTAATACTCTCACAATGCGACACACAGATGCACAAAAGAATGCTTGGTATCATGCTATTAAGTTAGTTATCTTCTTGTTATCTCCCTTCTTACATCAGACGAGATCTGAGAAGGTCATCTTTGGACCGATGTAAGCCTAGAACTAATGGAAAAATTGATTGATCAGCTAGTCAAACAAGAATATAGAATTATTAGACAAGGAACAGTACTACTCGAGGTTGTGTCCTTGAGAGATCAAGGGAAGAGTTTTGCCATCAAAGCATCATGATTAATGAAATCTATACACATGGAATTGAAAGCTAACACATGCATCTACAGATCCCCTTTACCACCATACTTTTCAACTTAGGAATCTCCATTCCCTGAGGGAAAGGAGTACTCAAAATTTCCACTGACAATGGACTATGTTGGAAGAAAGGTTGAAAAATAGGCTGGGTAGAGGCCTAAGAAATGCTTTCCAACTATTTTTACATCTGACCCATGTTCTAAAGAAGAGCATTTAAAATAGGGTTAGAGGATGAGAAAGGCCCAATGGAACCTCTAGAACCACCACCACCAAAACCACCTTCGAAGCCACCTCTAGAGGCACTTCCATGACCAACGCTAGAACCACCACCTCCAGTGGGACCTCCACTACCAAAGCCACTACCATAGCCTCCACAAGAGCCACCTCTGCCAGTGCCACCTCTGGTACCAAAGCTGCCACCACTCATTCCACCAGAGCCCCCACCGCTAGGGGCTGTAGGAGGGGTGAAAATAAAACCAAGGGTTATTCTACTTGCCTTGACAGTAGGGGGATTTTGAGAAGTAGAGGAAACACTAATTGAAGGGCCTATTTCAGCCATGCATATAGACATGGTAGGCATCAGGATGCCTATCTATCTCTCATAGGCATCGAGCACCTCTCCTCGAGTACTACCCGATCTAGTCTTATACAAGAGGATATAGGCTTCAGTTAGATCGGTAAGGCCTCGTAAGAACTCTATGCATATATTATCCTTTCCTAATAGATACCTCACCTCGCTAGCAAGTCTTGCAGATCTCACCATGTTCAAAACTTTCTCCAAATGATTCACAAGGTCCGACAATCTATTATCCAATGCCACAAGGTTTTATGCAGGGATATGCACAACATCCTCCTCATCCATAGGCAAAGTCATAGGGGATGCTGGAGGGGTAGGAGCACAAGTGGTGTCATCTATGAAACCCATCTCATTGGTAAAAAATGTAGGAAAACCAGTGGTAAATTTAGTACCTAGACCAATGGAAAAATTGGAGGCGAAACTAGAAGTGACCTTCGTCTTTTCCATTGCTAGGTGTCACACACTTCTAACAATGTACCCAAAAGTTGTGGACTAGGCTGTGATGTTCATAAACCTTCACAACACTCAAGTTTACAACAGTCACCAAGTGCGAGGAAAAAGTCTCAACATGAGCGAATGGATAGACGTTGTTCACATCGGGTTCACCAAAATGTAAGGTAGGGGGACTAACTACACCAAGGATCTAGGTCATGGAGAGCCGAGAGAGGAGGGCTACCCTATCTTACCTCAAGATAATGGGTGTCTAGGACAATAATCGAGAATGAAGAACACTCTCAAGTGCTTCTATCACTCTACAGATCTAAAAACCTAAAAGAGGCTAGACGAGCCAATTTCTAGAGTCCAAACTGCACCTCAGAAAACTCTTTGCTCGAGGATGGTAGTGTGGGTTTGGGACAATAGTGCGGTGTGCTGGCTTCTATCTAGCACGTTGGCATCTGGGTAGCCAGAAAGAGTAAAATATAGTACAAAAAACAAGAAAACCTACTAACTGTCTAGCTGACTAATTTTAACAAAATAAATAGAATAATGAAATACAAAAAATAAGTATATAAATCATGAAGAAGGTAGATAAAAGTAAGGGTGACGAAAACTAACTCACTAAGGCTTTAGTTCACCAGCGAGCTTCATGCACACATTCACCTACACACAGTCGAGAGAGGGAAAAATGTTGGGTTGTATAGGGGTTTGCCTCAGTCACACCCTCGCTTTGGTGTTTCCACCTCCATGGACAACCATGAAAGCTATGAAGTAGAAAATGTGATAAAGAAAAGAAGAAAGGAAAGTGTTGAACACTACAAAAGATACAATGCTACTCTATCAAACCACAACAAGAAAGGAAATTGAAGCAATACCACCTCCACCTAAAGGAACTCAAGGCCAATGAAGGGAGAATGCAATACAACAAGCTTGGAAAAGTTGACACAACTGAACAGTGATGAAGGGAGGTCTCACAAGACTCCAAACTTGCAACTTCTATGGTAGCACAAAATGTACGAAATGAAGTGGATGGAGTAACAAGCTGCTATAATGCTCAATGGAGTTGTGAAAATTGTCAAGAAACCAAGTGAAGTTGCTAGAATTGTGAAGAAGATGAAGTAGATTGCTAAAGAGATGAAGTGATAGTGAAAGATAGGTGTTTGAAGTGGAATAAGGATGGAAAGAGCCATTTTCAAGTTGGTTGGTCGACACAAAGATGTTACGCTTCATGCCCAATGGAGAGTGTAACGTCCCTGTGGACATTAGAGGTAGGAATCTATTAGGGATGGTAGCGCACCGCACAGATATCCACATTCCTCACTCACGTCCCTGACAAATATTCTCCCATCGATACACAAGACAAACACCAAGTGGATGGAAGGTAGGTGGGTGATGTGGAATTTCACCTTTGGGTTTGATTTTTTAAGGTGAGGGTATGAAAAAGAGGAATTTACACAAGGGGTGAACATTCTCTCCTATATAGATAGACATTATTGGTTTATTTGTTGAGTCCCATGTATTTTAGATTTAGGAGACACCATTGATTGTATACATCTTATCTTTGATGGAGATGATATTTATTTAGTTGTTGTGAGGGAACACTCTGACCCTCTTGTCCATTCTCTACATGATTATTCTTCATAGTTTGACATGAGTGTGGATACTTTTGGATAATATTTGGAGGAGGCTTCTTTGTCTTCAAAGGAGGTATATTTATCTTTCCAATTTTTTTTCTACATCTGTATCTACTAGATTATGGATTTTCATCTTCAACAGTGCAACCTAAAACACCTATTTGAATTGTGTCAACTTTTGACATTGAAATGGAGACACTTGAGAACTCTTCAAAAAGATCACATATCATCCTTCTTACCACATCTTTCTCTCATGAATGGGAAGATTTCATGCATACCATATTGGTTTTGTTTCTTCCTAATGGGGAGGAATGTTGTTTGATGAGATTAGATCATCTTCAACATTCAATGTCAATCTTCTATCATCATTTTATAAGACCCAACATTGAGGGGGGTTGTATGGTGTCTCTTATTCTCTCTTATGAGGGGTATTTTTCCTCACATGGGGTTTTTCCCTTCTCATTCTTCATTGAGAGTATTTTATTTTCATATCTTTTGGGGAGGATTTTTGTCCCACTAGGTTTTCTCCTTTTCTTCGTTTGTGAAAGATTGCATTTTTGCATGGGTACCTAACATGGCCTAGTAATTGGGACCCATCCTTACATCATTTGCATAATAATATACTCTCTAAGTTGAACTTAAGGGAAATTTTGGTGTAAATAGGTGTTTTATCTATCTAGTTCACTTATTAGTCTTATTTACATGTTAAGTTTACTTAGGTCCTAGGAATATTTCCAGAAGTCTTAAGTGTCATGTGATCTTATCTTATCTTATCATATCATTTAATACTTGTTTCTTAGGTCATTTAATAATGTTGATGTATTTGTCTCATTGTGCATGATTAATATGCATGTCAAGATCTTGTCTAATCTTATCTCATAACTTTTCCTTTATAAGCAAGTCATCATATATACATTTCATTCATTCCATTCAATACCATTGCAATGTTGAGTATTGCATATCATCCATATTATCTTGCATCCATTATTGCAAATTTATGATCTTGCTTTTTTCTCTTGTAGAAGGTTATTTTTTGGTTTTTCAGGTGATCTTGGAGGCTTGAATCCTTGAGTGAATCTAGCAATTATTATCATCAAAATTATATAATCGTCATCAATAGTATTAAAATAATATTCACTATTAAATTGTATATGATATGCATCAACTTGTATCATCCTTTTGTCTGTAAGATCTTGAATTTTATGTTTTATTATAATGCATATATCCATAAAAATTACATCTATGTGACCATAATAAATAAATATTTAACCTTGCATGGTGTATGTGTGGAGATATCCATTAGCTTAACAAGAGGAAAAGTCTTAATTTTTTATTTCAATATAGCAGTTGGAGGTTCCTTCAATCTGGGATACTCTCACAATCTCTTTGGTTTGATGTGTATATCATGATCCTCACTATGATTAACAATAGATACAATTGTAGTGTCCCCATCTTTTAAATGCAACATTGATTTCAACTCTTGTGAATTAGGAGAAGTGCTAGCAACATAATGATATAAATAACCTTTTTCCTATAAAGAATGTTTACATTTGCATGTACTAGAACATAAATCTAAAAATGAAGGATAAAATTTGAAATCACTTATCTTTTGATGAGTGAAAATAAATCACTAATAAATAAACTTTAAAAATCATCATTGAATAATGTAAACCTCATATTAGTAATGAAAGATTGAAGTTCAATACATAATCCTAATTCAAATATGGATTACATAGTTGACTCTTATTTATATAAACAACCTTGTTTCCTCCACACCTTCAGTGCCTACAAATAAAGATTCACTTGTACTTAGACATACAATTTGGAACATATGTGGTGTTGATGAACACTATTTGGAACTTGCTATGCAAGAATATTTAACTTAAAAAAGCTTATTAAACTTATAAAGAGTTGGAAGATAATAAATAATGGACACAAATGACCTTAACATGGATATGATAATGCTAGGTGACCAACACTTAAAACTTGATGTAATGGGATGTGATGTAATATGCATTAGAATGACCTAGTTCAAGAGCTAGGATTTTATCATGTGTTGATGTAAGAGTTGATGTGGATGACATAGAAAAGTGAATAATGAAAGTGGGTTGAGCCTTTATAATAGACAAATGTGGTAAGGTTTTCCAAATGGGAATATCCTAAATTTTTGAAAGATAGTGGATGGATTATAGATAATCAAACAACCTACAAGTGATTTTTTTATACTTGACTCAGATGCACAATTTGAATGCATTGTCACATGAAAAAACAAACAATGACTATTGAATGGTGGTTGACTTAAAATTTTATAAAATTTAAAAATTGAAATTAAGCATTCAATTTATGTTGCAAAACTAATCCTAACCATTTACACCCCCTACAATTTCAACACCAAAAAGAGGACTGATTCTTTGAACGAAAAATTAAATGAATAAAAGGTAAGTGATAATCTCAATTTAATAACAATAAAATATCAAATCAATTAAAATAATATACTAAAAAAAATTTAAAATATCCAAAAATAAAAAATAAAATAAAATATGGGGTGGAGGGCTTAGCTTGATTGGCTAAAGCATCCTATTGTAGTCAAGAGGTCATAAGGTCTAGTCTCCCCTCCGTCCATGTGGTTTCAAAAGATGTGTCACATCGGCGTCACCGGTCATGTGAAAAAGGTTTCCCAGATGCACTGCAATTTATAAGGGGGGCTACCCGATTCCTATAATCTAATATATATATATATATATATTATAACTAGGGTTACCTAACTTTTACAATTGTTTGTTCCGTGGGGTGCACATATTGGTGAAGTGTTAGTGTTGTACCTTTTCATGGTTGGAGGCCTCCATCCAACTATGATTACAATTCGTTTAAGCTTCCATTTTTAGGAATATATCATGCATATGTAATACTCTCATCATTGTGTTTATATAATGCCTATGTAAGATGAGAGTATTACATATGCATGATATATTAAAAATGGAGGTCATAGTTGGATGGAGGCCTCAACTTGATCACCAACTATGGAGATTTCAGTATTGTAAAAGCTAGGTAAGCCCTAGTATATATAAATATATATATATATAAATATATATAAATATATATTATATATAAATATAATTTATATATTTATATATAAATATCTATAAATATATATATTTATATATATTTATATATATTTATATATATTTATATATAAATATATATATAACTAGGGTTACCTAGCTTTTACAATTGTTTGTTCCGTGGGGTGCACATATTGGTGAAGTGTTAGTGTTGTACCTTTTCATGGTTGGAGGCCTCCATCCAACTATGATTACAATTCGTTTAAGCTTCCATTTTTAGGAATATATCATGCATATGTAATACTCTCATCATTGTGTTTATATAATGCCTATGTAAGATGAGAGACATATGCATGTCTTAAATCATCATAGTTGGATGGAGGCCCTAACAATGCACTAACCTTCCAAATAATAGAACAAACAATTGTAAGCTAGGTAACCTAGTTATATATAAATTTATATATAAATATATATAAATATATATATTATATATTATTTATATATAAATATATATATTTATATATAAATATATATATTTATATATATATATATATTTATATATATTTATATATAAATATATATATAACTAGGGTTACCTAGCTTTTACAATTGTTTGTTCCGTGGGGTGCACATATTGGTGAAGTGTTAGTGTTGTACCTTTTCATGGTTGGAGGCCTCCATCCAACTATGATTATAGTTCGTTTAAGCTTCCATTTTTAGGAATATATCATGCATATGTAATACTCTCATCATTGTGTTTATATAATGCCTATGTAAGACTCATCATTATGTTTCGTTTCTTTTCTCTTACAAAATATACTTTTTTATGCTAAAAAGTATATATTGCTTTATATTTTATGGTTAAAAAGAACATTACCCTCCTCACAAAAAAAGGTGTATTTTCTTAGACCTTAGCCATATTAAATTAAAAGCTCTTTTGTATAATATTTTAAGGCAATCAACCTTGTAATCCATAAAACAAAAGTAGAAGACCTTAAAGTTTTCCTTTTCACTAAGCTCTTTGAGCTCATATTATTCACAATGAATATTATTAATTAAGTTTGGGAATGAGAGGTGGGATAGTAAATATTCAGAATAATGTATTGAGATAAATATAGAATTTAATTAAATAAAAATTATATAGCTTTTAGATTGTTATTGATATTGATTTAACTCTGTTTGATGTTTTTAATTAATTTATTTTATAAATTAAGGTTAGTTAGTTAATTATATTAATTTTTTTTGTCTAATTCATATTAGATTAAGGGTCATTTTTTAAATTGTGAAAGTGATTGTGTAATTAGGAATTTGATTTTTCTATGTAGATTTGAATTGTAATTATAGATATGGATTTTTTCAATTTTCTAATATAAAAAATACTCATTGTGATCCATATAACTTGCATATTTTTTATTGTTTGCAAAAGAGTTTGTAAATGATAGGCAGTTGTTCTCCCTTTTGTCAAACTCTTGGATGGTGATTCAATGCCTAGTTAGAATAATTGAAGGCAACAATCAATCATGCAATTTTCCCAATATGTTGTGGATATCAATACTCTAAAGACAATACAATTAATTGCAAAGCTCATTTCTAGATGCTAGAGGTGCACTAAATATTCTCTAGGTGTTCTAAATGAACTAATGTCTGTCCTTAAATACCATGTCAATCATGCAAGTAAGACATTTTTCTCTACAAATCAACACATAACAACTAGATGGAAGGAAAGAAACAAACACACATTTTAATTATGAATATGAAATGTTTAGGATTCATTTTCATGAATCACACAATCGACCTAGTTCACTTGTACAAATTGTAAATATAAACCTAGGAAAGAACTAGATAAAATTGAGGATTAGGACTATAAAATAGGAGTGAGTGAAAATGAGTTAGATAAGGCTTGGGTTGAATTTCAACATAAACCATACCATTGTACACTTGTCATTGTATAAAGGACATCCATGTCAAAGTGAGCCTAAAATGAATGGGAAAAGTGCAAAGTGTGCAATTTTCTCTATTACAATATTAATCTAATATCTTCACTTAAGGACCGTGTTGAATAGTGGTGGGATTATTAGGACCTAAATTGGTAGGAGTGACATATTGCTCTAGTATGGGTATTATAGAGATGAAAAGTGCATATTTCCACATGCCCACCTTGTTTTACATTTTTTTTAGTGTTCAACAATGATAAGCATGTTTGTGACCCTAAAAAGACTTCATTCCACTTGAAAAAGAACCCTTTTTCTACTAAGACCTCATATTCCAATGCTCATCACTACTAGCCACCCAATACCCCAATGTAGTTAACTCTTCTCTCCTAGATATGGTCACACACACTCATGTACTATACATCAAGTGATATTTCCTACTTGAAAAATCATATCCTATGAGGAACCCTAACCCTAGTACATTTTCAACAATTGATTCAACTAAAATCTACTTGTTTAAAATAAATTTCCAAAAATTAAAATCATCCAACCACTCCATATATCCTCTTCATCATCTTACATATAACATGCTTTCCTATAGAAACCTAGGGCATCCATCATGTCTATTATTATAGTTCCATGCATGGACATTGATAGGATCATACACTCCAACTCTTCAAATTGCTTTAATGTTGATATATGCAAGCTAGGGGTTTGAGTGAGACAAGCTCCTAAATGTGCCCTAGGAAAAAAATTCTCCCACTAAAATCTAACAAGTGCTAAAACATAAAAAAAAATTTCTATAGTGAGAGAGATATGCATTGAAATGGATGCACAATTTTTGACAACTACAAAGGATACAGTCACTCAAACACAAGAAAAGCATGTCTAATGAATGCGATTGTGTTTTCTATAACAAGAATGTGCCCATCAATCAATTTTTATCCATCTTCAAATACTACAAGTACAAAATTAAACGTGTTATCTTTAACTCATTTTGTTTTGTAATTCCAATACAACATCAACTCAACACATTAAATTTACTTTTTTTTTTTTTACTATTTATAATTAAAAATGAATTTAATTTTAGATGTTTATTTTATTTGGAAGAGTGCCTCAATAAATAAACTACCCTACGTGCTCTCCCATGACCTTACCTCTCTTACCTTTAGTCCCATTGTGACCCTACAACTCATCTATATTTCTTAGAAATATTCCTCATCTCCATGGGATTCTTGCACAATAAGCCAAGTGGAAATGGAGTTCACCTTTTTATTGCTAAGACCATGGACTTATTGTATGCTAACAATGTGAACAAGTTTGAATGCTTTTAAAGTGGTAAACATGACAAGACTAATTACTAGCACTTGCACCCATAGGAGGTTCAAGGGATACACCGATAGGAAATTAAAGATAAAATTTAAATATATTTCAATATTTCATTAAATAGAATACTACAAAAGTTGATCATACGGAAATGATCTAAAGCTAGTAATTTGAGATTGTGGTAAGTGTTAGTACTTACTTTGAAAGGAGAAGGATGAAAATTGGATTAAGATTTCCCTGTTTAGCTGACACATTACTTTGATCCACTGGGTAGGAGTATGGGATGGATAACATGACTTGACTAGAAATGGAACTAACATTTCATGAACCAATACTTCTTTGCGATGATCCATTAGGGACTTTGTTGTAATAATTAATCATCCATAGTAAAGTAAGGAATATAAAGGGTCATTAACTTCAAAATGCAAAACAACTCTTTAGAATCCATCAAATGAAGGCCAATATCATTGCTTATCTCCAAGTCCCAACTCAATCATGCAAAACAACTATAATTATACTTGCACAAAGAAAACATAACTAATTAATGATTATTACAATGGAAGAGGAAATAAAATTGAAATTATTGCCAATTAACCAAAATGACTTAAACAAGGCCATCAAAATTCTTGGCTATTCGTGGGGAGGAGAATCCTTGTTCTAGCATGGCAGATAGAAAAAATTAGAAGTAGTTGTTGCATGCTTATCTTATTTCGTTTTGGCTTAGTTTTAGGTTGGTCCTCAAAGCTCTCTTTGCTTTGTCTTTTCCACAGTTTGGTTGAGTTTTCATTTTTCTCATAGGTTGTTCTTTGTTGTTCTAGGTCTACCTCCTCTTAGCCTCTTATGGCAAGAAGAGACTCTTCAAAACTTACAAGAGCTCCAAAAATAGTGAAGCTAGGGCTAGTAAGCCCTTAGTCAAAGAAGAATGTCATTGCTAACAATAAGTCGCATTTCAACCTTGACAAACAACACAATGAATGGATGCCTAATCACCATGTCATTGCCTATGCCTCTACCTCAAATAACAAATTTCTTACAAAATGTAGAAGATTTAAGCTTGGAGAAGGAATCCAAAAGCCCAGTTGAAAAACTCCCGTAGTTCCCATTCCCATTCCTCTTGATCCTAGGGACACTGTAGCCAAGCACTATTGTTTTTAAAACTACTATGGTCATCACCCATTTCAAAAAGGCTTGGATTGCGAGTTCACTAAGAACCAACTAGTTGAATATAAGAGTCTCAATCAAAATTGGTCAAATTGGTGGCCAAATACTTGGTTGTTGTTAAGAACCACACCACCTACCCCATGCTCAAACTAATTGTTTACCCTGCTAGGACCTCCTCTACTGCCCTTGTGGAAAAGGTCATTGACATCAGTGCTTCTCCCCTTTGGTTTGATATGATTACACAAGATTACATAATCTCCAACTCTTTAAAGATATGACCCTCACAAAATTAAAATTTTAATATCATAAAAAAAAAAAGGGTTCTTGCAGTCAGGGATCAATTACAACAATCTTTCAACCTTGCAAACAACTCTCCCTAAAAAGAGATACAATAAAATGATTGCCCCAACATAATATACCCCATACAAAATTATGAAAGGGGGTTCCAAGTGTCAAATGCTTTAGGTTTGACACATACAAGGAAGTATCACAACAAACGACTATATTTCTTGTAAGAATGAAAATTTTGTAAGGTAGTGCTTAATATTGGCGGAGATATAGTGGTTAACTTAATACTGAAAGAGTTGAACATACTTGAAGAAAATGGAAAATTAATAATTATAACTGTAGGCATCTAAATTTAATCACTCCCATATGATTAAATTTACTCTCTTTTCATCTATCATATTAAATATTAATTTATTAAATTAATATTACACCTTTTGTCTCATATCTGTAAAGTATTTAATTTAAAATAACTAAATGCTTTATCTTTCACCTTCTTCCTCTCTAAATTAAATAAATACACCAATTTATTTAATTTAGTCATTTTTGACCGTTTTGATTTAAAATCAATTTAAAATTCTTCATTATCTCTCTCCTTGTCACATCCTCCATGATCTTGCTCTAATTTGAATTAATTTAATTAATTTATGATTATGATGTGCATCCTCTTAATCAAAGATTAATGTCACATCCTCCTACATTTGCCACTTGCCTCTAATCTTCCATTAATTATTCTAATCCAATATTTGCACAACCTTAACCAAGGTCATTAGCCATATTTAGCACCACCTTTTTAGTCAACCTTTGCATTTATCTCTTTTTAGCATTGACCCTCTTTCCCATGTGAATTTTTAATTCACATTTATTTATCCTAGATCCTATGACTTCTAGAACCTTGGACTTGTCACATCATCCACATGTGACCAAGTCCCACTTTTTTGGAGCTCACCTTTTATCCTTTAGACTCTCCCAAGAATGTGAATTTTTAATTCACATTTATATCTCCAACCACCTCTCCTTTTTCCATGGAGATTTTTGAGGAATTCCAAAATTCGTCAAATGTCCCTTTCACTCTCACTTGGGGACAAGAAATCCCTTTTTGAGGAAATCTTCTCACTCCCCAAGGTACTTGGAAGGTACTTGTCCTTCCTCCACCTCATGTACCTTTTGGCCACCTCACTTACACCTCATCTCCCCTTAGCCACTTCACCATCTACATGTCAAGATGTGAGGGCTTGTGAGTTCTCAACTCACCATAGCCCTTCATCTTGACCTTGTTGGATGAATCTCAACCGTTGAATTCTCTAGTGAATTCAAATTCTCCTATAAATATCCCCTCCTCAAGGGCATTTTCAACACTTTTTGATTTGAGTAACCTCATGCTGTCAATTTGCATTCTCAAGTATTCACTATCATTTAGTCATCCACTTTGATCATCTTGCACATTCAATCTTGCATCTAGCTACATCAAAAGCCATTTAAAGAGCATATAAATTCATCTAAATCAAGGGCCAACCAAGGAGTCTTCAACAACAAGGAAGGTATAATCAATTTACATTTGTATTTCATCTATTTTCTTTGTTTTACCACTCTTTAGGCTAATCATTGAAGTGTTCTTAATATTTTTCCACTTGCATTTTTAGTTATTTTGCACATTAGAATAGGGTAAAATTCTAAAGGTACACATTTCTAGCACACCCGGTGGGACCCACAAATGGGTTCTTGCATTTAACCTTCATTTTTGCTAAGTATTTTGCAGAAAAAGGTCGCAGAAAGGTGGAAGCGCCTTCTGTTTTACTGCAGAAAGGCGGAAGCGCCCTCTATTTTACTACAGAAAGGCGGAAGCGCCCTCTATTTTACTACAGAAAGGCGGAAGTGCCCTCTGTTTGCTGCAGAAAGGCGAAAGCGCCCTCTTGTCTACTGCAGAAAGGCGGTCACGCCCTATATCTAAAAATTTGATTTTGGCTAACAGTTTGTTGTAATTAGGTGTATACGTCATTTTGCTTAAAAGATCTTTTCTAACATTTTCTATTAGTAGGGCATACAATTTTTCTTTTTCAATTTTTTTTTGATAAAGTTTCCTGAGAGGGGCGGATACGCCCTTGTATTTTTGAAAGGCTCTTTTCCTCTAACATTTTGCTGTAGAAAGGTGGAAGCGCCCCCTGATTTGCTACAGAAAGGCGGAAATGCCCTCTATTTTGTTGCAGAAAGGTGGAAGCGCCCCCTGTTTTGCTGCAGAAAAGTGGAAATGCCCTTGATTTGCTGCAAAAAGGCAGAAGCACCCCTATTTTGCTGTAGAAAGGCGAAAGCGCCCCTGTTTTGCTGCAGAAAGGTGGAAGCACCCCTGTTTTACCATAGAAAGGTGGCTACGCCCCACAATAGTGCAGTTTGGAAGCATATTATGGCGTAGTCGACCAAGAACGAAGGATAAGATAGCCAACGTTTGCTTGCAGGGCCATCTATTTGATCAAATTTTTGAAAAAATTATTCTTGTTTGAACATAGTCTAATTAGGGGGAAGTAACCTTTATTGCTTGTTGTGCTTGTCTATTATTGTGTCACCCAAGGGGGCATTAATTTGTTTTCACTTTCCCCTTGCACTTTGTGTGAGCCTGGGGAGTAGTTGGAAACGGTTAGTGTCTTCTTTCTAGTGGGACCTGCTTGGGGATTTCATCACCCCAAGGGACGATTCCGACCACACATACCGGCAGGGTATATAAAGGGGGGAGAATGAAAGTTGTACCCCAATCCAGTCACGTCGTAATTGGTGGAGCGTCAAAGCTAGGGTGATACCTACATAGACATGAAGAGTTGGTCTGAGCCTTTTAGTATCTTGTTGGGGTTCTCAACTCACACTTGTGATGGACTGGTGTTCATGGTTGTGCCTCACGTACCGAGAGTATATCGAGGACTCCCTAGAAGCCTTGTACATCCTAGATTAAGACCTTTCTTGGCCATACCCTTAACATTAATCATAGGATTGTGCTTGCTTGAAGTGTTCTCTTGTGAAAAACCTGTGAAATCTTTGATACATTGGCCTTGTTTTATCATTTTGAGTCCTTGCCATAGCCATTGCCATCAAAACCAAGCTTTATCTTACTGCAGAAAGGTGGAAGCACCCCTGTTTTGCTGCAGAAAGGTGGAAGTGCCCTCTATTTTGCTGCAGAAAGGTGAAAGCGCCCCTGTTTTGCTGCAGAAAGGTGGATGCACCCCTATTTTGCTACAGAAAGGCAGAATCGCCCTCTGTTTTGCTGCAGAAAGGTGGAAGCACCCCTGCTTTGTTGCAAAAAGGTGGAAGCGCGCCCCCTAATTTACTGCAGAAAGGCGGAAGCGCCCCTGATTTACTACAGAGGGGCGGATTTGCCCTCCTAAACACCCAAAATTGCCCCATTTGGATCTGTTTAGCCTTTAAACCATCATTTAATCATTCCCAACCATTATCTCATCATCCTAAGCCTTCGTTTCGTCACTCTGAGTCTCCCAAAACCTCCATTTGATCAGTTTAAACCTCCATCTTATCATTCCAAATCTTTGTTTAACCATTCTAAATCCCCACTCATTCTCCACAATCATCTTCAATCCACTCGTTCATTTTAATTTCCACATATTCCATTCAAAATTCCACACCATCACCTAGCAAACATCATCATTTTACCATTTACATCACCAAACAGTGCCACTCATAACCAAATCGCCTTAACCTTGTATTACAAAGTGGTTACCCAAATTGACCATAACACTTGAATTTAATTATTAGTCTTTAACTTAAACCCCAATCAATTCGCTTCTATCTTGAGGTGAATTCGGTGTCATAGGTTATCATCCTCGGCCCAATCAATCCATTCCTATCTTAAGGTGGATTCGGTGCCATGATCATCCTCTTAATCAATCAAAGCTATAGGTCACTAAGGGTAACTTCCTTTGCTCAAACTTAAGGTCTCTTTCACATCTTTCATCATCCAATCATACTCATTCAATAATCCAAATCTATCAAAACCAATTATTTGATCAAATTGTCCAATCAATCAAATCGCATCCGTTCAACCAATGCTATCCTATTGATCTTAATAATCCAATCTAATTAATCAAAATCCAATCTTTCCAAATCCAAATCCGATCTGATCAAAATCTAATCCAATCCAATATATCCAAACAAAATCTAGTCAAAATCCAAATCCCATCAAAATCACATCTCATCCAACTATAATCAAGTCATTCGTCAAAAACATCTTTGTAATCCACCCATAGCACATTTGCATGCCCATTCGAACTAGGTCACAAGTTAAGAGACATATGGAACAACAACAAGGTCAAAATTCCCAAGAAAACATGTCTCAAGACCTTAATAACAATACAAATCCCACCAATGGAGCAAATATTGCTCAAGATCCTAAGAACGTCCCACAAGATCCTCATAATGGTACTTCATCACACTCCAACACCAAAAATCAGAACAACTCGCCACATGGTGAAGAGAGTATGGCTAATCAACCTAAACTCACACTTGAGGAACATTTTAGTAATCCCGCCAATGTGTAAATGACTGATTGTCTACTTGAAAAACATGGGGAAGAAATTTTGGCCCACCTAATTGAGAAGGGTGTCAAACCCCCCTCAGGTGTTGACTTGTCCAAATATAGGGGTTCCCCATCTAATGTAATCCAAGGTTCACAAAATGCACTAGAAGACTCATACTTCCCCAATGTTCCTCCAGTTGAGGGTTGGCATCAACCTGAATTTGGCAATGTTGTTCTCTATCAGGTTAACTATCCCCCACACGCTTCGACCTTAGTTATGGGAGGTCCTCAAGTGCCTGATCCCAATAATCCTTTTGCCTATGGTATGCCACAAAATTTTTCACAACCTCTGCCATTAATGTTAACACCACCCCCTCCTTCGAATCAACCTACAGTCAACATTGGGGGCACCTCCTTTACCACATCACTTCAACCTCCTGGGACCACAAATCTACCATCATTTTCATATACATCTCAACAACTTCACCAATCCAACATTCCACCTCAATTACCTCCACAAGGCACACCCCAGCTGAATGTTTCAGGTGGTACCCAACAACCCCCTTTACAAAACACTTCTACGCTGCCTCAACCATCTCATCAGCAACCACCTACACATAATGCTTTGGTCTCTTCACAACAACCACCCTACCAACCACAAGGCAATCCATCTCAACCTATTGCTCAGACCATATCCCCCTTTCACCCATCCATCTTGCATCCATAGGCTCAACCACAACACAATGTCCCATCTCGGCCCATACAACATTTGACATCACAACAACAATCTCCCCAACACTACTACTATCACAATTAGTAGCAATTTCACCAACAACTGCTTTATGCGACCTCCCAAAAATCACAACAATAGCTTCAACACCAACAATCCAATACGCAACATCCCATCCAAGCTCCTCAACAACCTACCCCACACTTTTATCAAACAAATCCGTACTATACCCCACAACAACAGCCCCCGTATCAACAAAATCCCCCGTCTTACTAGCAAGGCATATCATCATCCAACCATCCAAATCCATATTTCAACAATCTGACGCTTTCTCATTAGGATCCTTTGTCATCCTATCATCAATATCCCCCCAACCCACCACCGGCCAATTCGGATCTGTTGGAAATCAAAGTGGCATTGAAAGACCTTCAAGCAGGCACGGGTAAACAATCATTCAAATTTGAAGACATATGCCCATATCCATTTGATCCATCCATCTCATTAATCCTATTTCCTAAACATTTTGAGATACCAAAGTTTTACAAATACAAGGGAAACAAAGACCCTAAGGCTCAGTTGCAAGAGTTTTACTCCTAGTGTCAAGAAGTTATGTACAATGACAACTATCTCTTGCGCCTGGTCCCATGAAGCCTGGCAAGCCACACCCTATATTGGTTCATGACTCTTGAAAAAGGGTCCATAAAAACTTTTGTAGACCTGTCAGATAAATTTGTATCCTACTTCTCTTTCAATTTGGAGAAGGATACGAACACCTTAGATCTCCTCAAAGAGAAACAACGTGAGGGGGAAACCTTTACTAGCTACCTACAATGGTGGCGTGCATTAGCAAGCTGAATGAAGACCCCTCTGAAAGAAAAAGACATGGTCACTCTTTTCGTGGAAAACTCTCATCCTGACATGGCCCATAATTTTAGGCTACATTGTGTCACCACTTTCGCGGAGATAGTGGAAAAGGGACCCATCCTTGAACGTGCCCTTATTGCCAAAGGACACATCAAAATACATAGTCAGGATAAAGAGAGGTCGTTTGGCGATAAACCACGATTCTAGAACAAGAACAAGAATGCAATGAATGATGACATGATAGACACTAAACACATCCAAGTGGCTAATACATCCCAAAAACAACAACCGTTTGTACCCAACGCCATCTCTGTACCATAGGGGGCACCTCGTCCTCCTCAACAGTCAAACCAGAGAAATCAAGGGAACACCAAACGTCAATATGCTCAATTAGGAGAACCTCTGAGTGTTGTTTTTAATAAGTTGTTACAAATCAATTACCCCATCACGTACCCTGTCACCAAGCCATTTGACGAGTCCAAACCCAAGCCCGCATGGTTTAAGGAAAATGAATATTGTGAGTTCCATAAAATCAAATGACACTCTTTAAACAAGTGTCAGGGTCTGAAAAACTACATCCAAGATCTCATTGATCATGGAGATATCAAGGTTGACACCAGTCAAGCCTCATCGTCCAATGCTCAATTGCAGATATATCAAAATGCCTTTCCGAATCATAATCAAGGCCCAAGCACATCTAACAATAATCCCCAAGGAAACAACACAAATAATGTGAGCTACAAGAATGTGCCCTTTAATTACGAGGGTGTTATTCATTACATTGAGTAGGTCGAACCCTGTGTATCCATGATACATGTTAAAGCCAAAGACCCTCAATGTGCGGTTACTACACGACGAGCCCGCATCATTGTCCCTGCAGCCTCTGCACCCACCCAATCAACTCCTGTAAGCTCTGAGTACAACATCCTTGATCACTTAAGAAAGACCCCTACCCATATATCCATTTTGGATTTGCTTAAGTCTTCCCCGGTACATCAAGAAATCCTCAATAGAGCCCTATAGGAAACCCATGTGCCAAATGACATCGACCCCATGTAATTCCAAGCTTTGGTGGGACATTTGGCTTTATCTCATCAATTGCACTTTAGCCAAAACGATATTCCAAACATCAATTTCAATCATAATCGCCCCTTACATATTGAAGTCATGGTTGCTCGCCATAAAATAAAAAGGGTCTTGGTAGATAATGGCTTTGCCCTCAATTTGTGTACTTTGAAATTCATAAAACAGGTGGGTTATACTCAAACAGATTTAAGTAACCAGATCATCACAATCAAAGCCTATGATAATGTAGGAAGAAATTCAAAGGGAATTATCAGTCTTCCTATCCAAGTGGGACCTGTGCTTCAATATACTATCTATCATGTCCTTGATCTGGACTTACCATATAATCTCCTCCTTGGCTGTCCGTGGCTCCATGCTATGCAAGCCATCCCCTCCACATACCATCAGTGCCTAAAATTCCCCGTCAACGGACAAGAAGTCACCATCTACGCTGGCCCCCAACCATTTGAATATTGCTGTGCTTTAGAAGCGTCATTTCCCCATTTACATTATTGTCCCGGGGTTGAAATGGGGGAATCCCACTCATCATCCACTAATCCACCCTCCATCGCAATAACCACTCCATCCTCCACCACTGATCCTACGGTCACCAAAGTCCAGATCATTGACAAAGGGTGTGGTGAATACAAAATGCATACGGCTCTCAATGTAGCAACCATGCCACCGTCACCACTCGAGTATGGTCAACCTTTGCATGCTACACAAAAGGAAGAAAAGACTATCACCTTCAGTGGTGAAAACATGCCTACCACCACTTTCAGATCCCCAAGTGTGAAGATAGACGCACCAGAAGAGGACATAAGCCAATGGGTCTACCGAGAAGAACCCCAGCCAGACCCTCCTCTAAATGAATATTTTTAGGAAGCATATCCGTGGTCAGCTAAGTTTGTAGAAAAATATAACTATCAAGGCAGGGGCCTAGGTAAAGAAGAACAAGGGCGGTTGCAACCTATTGATACACCAAAGCTACCAAAAAACATAGGCATTGGGTATGACAGAAAACAGAAAAGGTCTACAACATTGTCTAATACTTCCAATAGTATCGCCATGGACGATGGCTCATTGGAAGACATACCCGAGGAGGAATCCATCATATGTGCATACGATGACGTCGATCACACCGACTTATCATCCATGTTTGAATGCCTATCCATCTACACCATTACCCTATCCCTTTGTCACCCTGAGCTTATTGATTGGGACCTACGTAATACCACACCTATCAATATGTCTGTGGATACATATGTCAACCTTATGGGATTGGGGGAGGATGAACACTCCAGTCACAAAAATAAAAATAAGAAAAGTAAAAAATGGTCATCTAGTGAAAACCTCCCTGAGGTGCTTCCTAACCTTGAAAAAGTAAAAATAAAGGACGCATCTGATGGGGAAAACCTCGAACAGGCGCTAGACAATGGAAATGTTCATCTTCCCCTTGTAGGAACTCAGTTATCCGCCTGATCATCCATTCTAATTGAAGACTCAAGAAGTTAATTTGGGTACTGTTGAAAATCCTAAAATCACCTATGTGGCTAAGTCACTCTCAGAACAAGAGTATCTAGTCATTGTACAGCTACTCCGAGAGGGAATCATCAACTTTGCTTGGTCATATTCAGACATGCCAGGTTTAGACCCTGCCTTAGTGGTTCATCATCTAGACGTTCACCCAGATGCCAAGCCTGTCAAACAAAAGCTCTGTAAGATGCATCCGCAGGTCATATTACTAGTCAAAAAAGAATTGGAAAAGTTACTAGAGGCAAGTTTTATTAGACCAATTGACTACTCTGAATGGATCTTCAATATAGTACCAGTTGCCAAACTAAATGGAGACATTTGGATTTGCACAGACTTCAAGGATCTTAACAAGGCCTACCCAAAAGATGACTTCCCTATGCCTAACATTGACATTTTGGTTGACCTCACATCAGGACACGAGATACTCTCCCTTATGGATGGCTTTTCTGGTTATAATTAGATTCGAATCGCACCTGAAGACCAACATAAGACTGCCTTCACAACACCTTGGGGTACTTTCTGTTACAATGTTATGCCCTTTGGTCTCAAGAATGTAGTGGCAACATATTAGAGGGTAATGACGGTCATCTTCCACGACCTCATCCATATTATCATGCAGGATTATGTTGATGACTTGCTAGGAAAATCTAAAACACGAGCAAAACATCCTACTATCCTAAAGTAGATCTTTGAATGGTTAGAACATTACAAGTTGCGGCTAAATCCAAAAAAGTCCATCTTTGGGGTTACATCAAGAAAATTGTTGGGTTTTATAGTCTCCCGAAGGGGTATTGAAGTTGATCCAGCCAAGGTAAAAGATATTATAGACATGCCACCTCCACGCAATCTGAAGCAGTTAAGAAGCCTCTAGGGGAAGATGCAGTCCATCTGTCAGTTCATAGCCCAACTAGCAGATAAATGTCAACCATTCACTCATCTTTTGAAGAAAGATTCCACCTTCTAATGGACCCAGCAGTGTCAGATGGGTTTCGATAAAATTAAGGAATACTTAGCTCATCCATCGATCTTGATGCTGCCTATTCCAGGAAAACCCCTCCTGCTGTACATCTCTACTACTTCAGTCACATTTGGGGCATTGTTGGCACAACATGATGAGTCATTCAAAGAGAGGGAAATCTACTACATCAGTTGAACATTAGTTGGCTATGAGTTAAATTACTCCCCCATGGAAAAATCTTGCCTTGCGCTAGTCTTCAACACACAAAAACTCCGTCATTACATGCTCAGCCATCCAGTCAAATTAATCGCTAAAATTGATCCCTTGAAGTATTTGTTATCTAGAACCACTCTAACTAGCCGCATGGCCAAATGGGTCATGCTCCTAAGTGAATTTGACATAGAATATGTAGAGTGAAAAGCCATAAAAGGACAAGTCATAGCTGATCAATTGGCCGAGGCACCATTAGTAGATGCCTACCCGCTAGACACTGAATTCCCAGACGAAGAAATCTACATAGTCATAGAAGCACCAGCTTGGACGCTATATTTTGATGGCTCATACACTCATAATGGATCTAGAGCAGGAATTTTATTAGTTACCCCTTAAGGTGACTACATCCCAAAATCATTTAGGATAGCATTCCCATGTACCAACAACATTGCAGAGTATGAAGCCCTCCTCACTGGCCTCCGAATTGCAAAACAGTGGCATATAACTCACCTAAAAGTCTTTGGTGATTCTTTGCTAGTCATTAGATAGGTTAATGATGAATTCCTCACGAAAGATGATAAACTATTACCCTATAAGCGTATGGTGGATGATTTCAAGAAATATTTCACTTTCATACAGTTTGACCAAATCCCTCGGGTACAGAATAAAGCAACATATGCAATGGCCACTATTGGTTCCCTGATTGACATGCCTAAAGACCGAACAGAATGTGAGTTTCTTGTTGAACATCTTTTAATCCCTGCATATGATGTTCCTAAGACTGATATGGTGTTGGATATTGTAGGTCCTGCCTCCCCTTGGTATCAAGACATATACACTTATCTCCATGATAATATCATACCCCTAGAACTTACATGCAACCAACACAAATCCTTTATCCATCGCTCTTCCTGATACATCATTTTTGGTGATATGCTCTATCATCACGGGTATGATGGAATCCTCCTTAGATGTCTGAATGAGACTGAGGCCCGTGCGGTACTAACAAAAGTACATGGTGGTATTTGTGGAGCTCACTCAAATGGTATGACTCTAGCCAAAAGGATCCCACAAGCTGGATATTATTGGCCTACATTAAAACATGATGCTTGTGAATTTGTGAAGTGTCTTCCATACCAACAACATGCAGATTTGATTCACGCCCCAGCACAAGATCTCCAACCCCTCCTAGCACCGTGGCCCTTTTCTCAATGGGGTTTCGACTTGATTGGCAAGATTTATCCACCATCATCTGACGGCCATACATTCATAATTACCACCACTAAATACTTCACTAAGTGGGTGGAAGCAATTCCAATCTCACAAATCACTGGTGTCCAAATCTCAAAATTTATCCTTTACCATATTCTCTGCAAATATGGTATCCCATACACCATCTTCTCTGATAATGGAAAACCCTTCAAAAACCAAGCCATGAAACAACTCTACGACACCTTTCATATCCAGCATCGTTGGTCAACGCCTTATTTCCCTCAAGGTAATGGTCAGGAAAAAGCAACCAACAAGACCCTTATCCGCATCCTCAAGAAGGTTGTCAATAACACTAGACAAGATTGGCACCTCCATATTCATCCTGCCCTCTGGGCATACCATACATCCATCCACACCCCGACAGACGCCACCCCCTATTCTTTAGTATATGGTGCTAAAGTCGTCTTGCCAATTGAAGTTGAGCTCCCATCACTGAGGATTTCTTTGAAGAATCTTATCAGCGAAGAAGATGCTCGTGTTGCATGACTTGCACAACTAGAATTACTGGACGAACGAAGAATAAAAGCCTATGATCACTTGCAAGCATACCAAAATTGCCTCAAACGTAATTACAATAAAAAGGTCCGTGCTAGAAAATTCCAAGTTGGTGAGCTTGTCCTCAAAGAAAACCAACGCACTCAACCGGACCGTGATAAAAAGGGAAAATTTTAGGCCAACTGGTTAGGGCCTTATATCATAGCCGCCAAATATGGATTTGGGGCCTACAGATTGACTACTCTTAAAGGAGATCCCCTTGACAAACCCATCAATATCATCCATCTGAAGAATTTCTATGCTTAAGTCTGCTTGGTAACCCCACCTAAATCAGAAAATCACAAAAAAATCAAAAAAATAATAAAAATCCAAAAAATAGTAAAGAAAAATAAATCTATCCTATGGTGAAAACCACCTCTTGGTGGTGCTTTAGATAAGTATGGATGGCGAAAACCTTGTAGCAGGTGTCATCCGTAGAGGGCTTAATCATTATCTACCTGACATCCTAGTTATTTTATGCTTTCATCCGCACTATCGTCTGCACCCACATCAACCTAAGCCACTTGG
The DNA here is from genome assembly GCA_007258455.2 of Sequoia sempervirens. Lineage (NCBI taxonomy): Eukaryota > Viridiplantae > Streptophyta > Pinopsida > Cupressales > Cupressaceae > Sequoia > Sequoia sempervirens. The sequence goes on along the minus strand of VDFB02061305.1, from coordinate 2,544 downwards.
TATTTATTGATTGAGCATTGGATGACTCATCTAGTCTATCCCTCATCCTGAGTATTTTAGTATCCCACTTTGAGCTTATGTCATTCATTCCCTTTGTTAGTTGGTCCATGTCACCATATAGGATCATCCATCATGTCGGTCTCCATCTAGATCTCATCCTTCCTCATCACTTCTATCCTTTGTCGAACTAAGTTGCCCCTGCGCTTTCACGTAGGCAAGGCTAATCATTCGATCTGCCCCCGGGGCATTTTGGATCAACTTGTTTTGATCCTCCATCACTTGTCCTTCACCAGTCCTCTTTCCGCTTTATCCATGGTCTTTTCATCGAACTATGTTACCCCTGCGCTTTCACGTAGGCAAGGTTGGTCATTTGATCCTCCCCCGGGACATTTGTCTGTCTTGTTTTGTGTCCTTTATCATCGGTCACCATTGTCTTCTTTCTGCTTTATCCATGGTCTTTTTCTATGAACTACAAGGGCTCTGCGCTTTCACGTAGGCAAGGCTAATCTTTGATCGGCCCCCGAGCCCCTAGGTCTTTAAGGTGTGTCAGTCCCATGTCTTGTCTTCCTTGTGTCGTGTCATCAAGCTATGCCCTTATCTAGCCAGTTCTTCACAAATGATATCCACTTGTATCATGAGATCCAATCGATTTTAAACATCCCACGTCATAATGATCTTTTAGTTTAGTATCCATCATCTTTGGTCTCAACAGGATGCATCCTTCCTAACAGACCTCATCAATCCCATCTATTCCCTTGATCCTATGGAAAAGGACATTTGAAATTGATTGCGATTTTTTGATGCTTTTGGCTTTTGTTTATCATTTGAGCTCCCCATCATCACTTGTCAAGGCTACCATAATCCATCATATTATGGCGTGTTTTGATTGGTCTACATAGGGGCATATCTTGATATTTTATTTGATTGTGTCTTCTTGGTTGTCCCACATAGTACCCACCTAGATTCCTGAGGTCTTGTGTTATGTTGGGGCATCCTTTTGTGGCTTGTGGTTATCTCAATACCTGGCCTGACCAAGGTCTTTCTTTGTGACTTTGGAGTGTTGGGATAGCCTTCCTGTCTGTTGTGTTTGTTTCATGCATTAGACACTAATACGCCTTGGTTCCACATACCATGGCACTGGGTGTCTTATGCTATAGCAAAAATCAGTGCTCTGAAGATGGAAAATTGTAGTAGGATAGCATTTCATAATCATGACCATTGTATTACATTCATGCTATGATTTTGGTTGTGCAAATATTTCTCCTCCATCCCCTATTCTTCTCAGGATACTAAAAGGTTTTGACAAGTGCACACTCACACCATGTTTGCATGCATCTTGCACTATCACCTACGACCCTATTGACACTCATCATGAAATAATTACATTTTAAATCCATACATTTGCACACTATCTTAGGTTCATCCATAATATCGCCACCTGCAATATCAAGTGTTAGGTCCACCATCAATGCCGTCATAATACATCCATTACATCCTACATCACACATATTAGTCACACATGCACATAACCATCATAAGCATATAAAACATAAGCATTTGTCGCATCATCATAAGCATATCCACATCTATCTCAAACATATACATCATACAACATAGGCATTCATCATACATAAAAAACAAAAAATCACCATCCATTACATCCTGCATATTAGTCGCACATGCACATAACCATCATAAGCATATAAAACATAAACATTTGTCACGTCATCATAAGCATATCCACATCTATCTCAAACATATACATCATAGAACATAGGCATTCATCATCCATGAGAACAAAAATCATCATACATTACATCCTACATCACTCACATTAGTTGGCATGCAAAAACATCCATATATATAACATCCACTTAATGACCATCCACATATGCATCAACACAATCATCTATAGATCTCAAATCCATCACACACATAAAACATGAGGTCAATAAGAGCTATCATATATATAAATATACCACAAGTCACAGTACATCTCATAGTCAAGACTAACATATAATAATGTCGTCGATGTCATCACAATCTATGACCATCGTATACAAAAATAATCCAATCAAAACACTAGTACAAGGTCCTGCAAATATCCACTGCACCTCTGCACTATCCATCTACCCTACACCTGTCAAAAACATAGTATCCTGTCATGTACCAAATGAACTCTCCACATCTGATCTTTGTGGAGAATCAGGTACTGCTCCCCTACCTGGTGAAACCCCTGGTGAATCACTATAACCTCGGGTCCATGTCCCCAATGACTGGGACGACACTGTCCTCTGAGGTGTCTATCGAGTGTAACAGAATGTCCGATGTGCCGGATTAGGAACCACATGATAATATGCAGCCATCCAAATTCCTGCCTCTCTCATATTCTCCTCTCGCTCTGCAACCTGGACCCGAGCAGAATTCCACTCCTGACGATACCTGTCTCGGTCCTTGGTAATGACTCTCCTCTCCTACTCCCATGACTCTTGAGCCAACTGGCTCTGTGCCAACTCTGCCTGTAATTAGCCCCTCATCTCCTCT
>VDFB02061304.1:0-22581 GCA_007258455.2 Sequoia sempervirens | reverse complement strand
GGGCATTGATTTTTTATTTTTGCTTGTTCTATTTATTAGATTTTTTTTTTATTTTACCATGGCGAGTACTTGCTTTATTTATGTGTGGCAATTGTTTTAGGGAAATTTGTGTAGCAGTTGCATGTTAGGTACTCCACACCTTTTTGTGTAACTAGTCCAAAATGTTTTGAAACTTATCACCATACGCTCTAATATGGTTTTTGTATGTTTGGTATATGAAAAAAACTCTTTGTTTGTAGAGTCAAAGTCAATGCAATGGATACAACACCACCTTGGTCATCAATACCTTGGTGCATCGTGTTTGTTTGCTACATCATTAAGGATTTCTAAAACTATGAAGTCTGTATGAAAGAAAAAGCAACTCATCAATGAACAACATCTTCTTCTAACTAACAGCTCCATCCTGCATCACAATATCATTAGTACCACATGCATCTTGCATCCACAAACTTGTTAGTGCATATCATGAACATCATAAAATAAAAAACATGATGCGTCATATATCATCATCCATTGCATATATGAATCATTTATCCATCCATATCATATCATTGGATAAAAAAAGTACAAAAACAAGAGCCTATAATCATAAATCATCTATCCTATACATATAAATATCCATAAACATCTTATAACATATATATGATTCTTCAAAATGGTATCTCATATATATCATAAAAAATGGGAATGTCATATACATCATGAAACATCACGTGTGATATCAAAATATAAAAAATATATAAACAAGGCCTCAAATGGGCCAATCAATGTATATACCAAAAAACATGTCTACAAAGAGTCCCTGATACAATAAATAAGATCATGAAAATATTAACCCTACTGATCCTACCTCAAAGGGGGGTGCTCGACTCTTTGAAATGAGGGTGTCTCTATGACCTTGGTACAAATGCCTCATGTAGAGTTTGATAGTACGTGATCTCTCTCATGAGATGATCCCTCTCTTGTCTCAATGTATCTCTATCAGTCTTGAGTGCATCCCTCTCTGCAGTCAAAATAAAAACCTTTGCCTCTGTAGCCTGTCACCAAACTATCTCAACATCTCTCTCTAGCCCTGGAATCCTTATCCACTATTAGCTATGCAATATACCCTACCATGTCCCCATGTGGGGGAGGCCCTTGAGGTGCTTGCGGTGCTTATTAATCTAGAGGTTATTGTTGATCCTGATGTTTCTTCCCATCCTACCCATTTTTTTGAAATTGGACTCCCTATAACTACTCCTGAGCAACATGCAACCTTTGTCTATCACCTCTCCTCCTAGTAACACCGACCAACCTCTGAACCTGACCTATCATTGGACCAATGCTAGCAAGATGAGTAAACCATAATGGTCGTTTGTGGGACCACCACTAATCATAATCTCTAGTATTACTTGGGTCTGGAGGACCAACTTCCCATCCCCAACCAAAAGGGGAAATTGCTCGAAACTCTACAACTAGTGTATTAGAGGATGTTGTTGGCCCCCCAACCCTGACCTCTTGGGCCATCTACCCAAAGCATGCATGGTAATCAGTAACACATCTAGTGTGTCTCTCTTTGAACTATCAAAGAACCCTATTAGGTAGGTACCTCTCAAGAATAGTATCAACACAGTCTATTAGCCATTATGTCTATTCACAATAAGGCAACTGCTCCATATCATTTTTCCAAGCCTTATAGGCTAGCCATGGCCTCCAGATAAACTCATTCATATCATCAAATATGCCTCTCTAATAATGTAACTTTCTTGTCTAGGTGTAATGAAAGAAATTAGAATATCTATAAGAAAAAGGGGTCATGGGAATCCTACTGAACTAGGCCATCAAAACATGTAATTGTGATCCTCTCCCAAGCCCACACATGCAGAAGAGTCATCCTAGCTGAAATAGCACTTCCACCATGATAGATGGTCTATGCATATCTTGGTATAAATACACCAAAACACATGGGGCCCAAGTGTATCTAGTCCCATGCTCCATCATCTACTCTATATAGATGTCCCAGCCAATAGGAAATCCCCTACCTCTATGATCAGGCATAAGAGGCCCAACAATCAATCCAACTAGCACTATAGACATAGGATTCATGCCATCAACAAAGAGAGTTAGGTAAATCTTTGAATCCACTACTTATAGCCCTCACACACCAAGTTGCCACATATGGAAAGGGTACCTTGACTAAAATCATATGTGACCTGCTTTAAAAACCAAGAAGTCCATCAAATTTGTGAGAAACTTCATATGCAACACCACTTTTCCACGCCCTATTACCCACAAGGTAACGACCAAGTTGAATCATCTAACAAAAAAATTCTCAGAATCCTCAAAAAGATTATCAATGACATTGGTCGTGACTAGCACATCCAACTTAATCCTACTTTATGCGCCTACCCCACAAGTATCTGTACTCCCACTGGTGCCACTCCATATTCCCTAGTCTTTGGTTCTGAAGCTATCTTACCTATTGAGGTCAAAATCCCTTCCCTATGGGTATCCTTGCAAGGGAATATTGATGACGAAGATTATTGAGTATCTAGACTACATGAATTAGAAATTTTGGATGAACGGAGGAAAAAGGCATTAGATCATCTTCAATCATATCAAAATCACCTCCGGCATAGCTATAATAAGAAGATTTTAAATCAAATTTTTGACATTGGTGACCTGGTCTTAATAGAAAATCTTAAGAATCAAGCAGAGCAAGAAAATATAGGAAAGTTTGAGCCAAATTGGTTGGGTCCTTACGTTGTGACAAGAGTCTTCAGATTGGGAACCTACCAACTTTCCACTCCAAAAGGGGAACCTTTGACAGAAATGATCAACATTCTGCTTATGTGCAAGTTCTACACATAGCATTCCCGAGCCTTTGTCTTAATCATCAAAAATACAAAAAAATACAAAAAAAAAATTAGTACCTTGATGAAACCTAGAAAACAAGCATCTTGGTAACATAAAAAAAAAGAGAAGAGAAATCATTTGAGTCTAATAGTGAAAACCACTTCGGTTGCACTTTGGATAAGTACCATGGTGAAAAACCTGGAAAACAAGCACCATGTGTAGTTGAACTTGCTCTGTCGTCTACCATCATTCCAACCTGACTTTTCCATGTCATTTGCTTCACCCACATTTTCCATATCACCCATAATAATGATTGGTCATCCTCTCCATAATTTGGAATGATTTGACATTAGACATCCCTTCGCTCTCTTCATAACGTACCCCATTCCACTCCTAATAAATTGGTCTTATGCCTGACTGGTGGAAAATACTTGACCCACATCATTGGATTGTACATATGCTAGCAAAGGTCACTTTATCCCAAAAAGACAAAAAAGTCATAAAACCTCAAAATCCAAAAAAAAAATCAAAACATGTAAAAAACATAAAAAACATCCAAATAGCCTTCAAAATCCCAAAAACAGAGTCAGAGTCAATCATGTCAGTCAGTCCATGTCATTGTCAAACCCCGTTGCCTCTGTGACTTAACATAGGCAAGGCCATCTATCGATGCGCCCCTGAGGCATTAGGTCAGTACTTTTGGGTTTTTTGAATAAAATCATGATGTAGTCATTGGTCAATAAAACAAAGTCATGTCCAGTCGAACTGTGTTGCCTCTGTGACTTGACGTAGGCAAGGCCATCTGTCAATGAGCCCCCAAGGCTACCTAGGTTAGTCCTTTAGGGTTCATCATGTTAGTTAAATAAGTCATACATTGTCAATATAGACACAAATAGTCATCAAAACATTTGACAAGTCACACATCAACAAGATAAACAAGTCAACAAAGTCACTTAGTCAAACCAAACAAATTGTCAAAATAGTCAAAACAATCAAACCATCAAACCAGTCAAACTTATGTCTTATACATGATGTGTCCTTCCTGATACCAGGCATTGTCATTTAGTCAAACATTGTCATTTTCCTTATACAAGTGGTCACATGATCGAAACTAGACTCGATGTCTTATACGACATGTGTCTTTCTTGAAACCAGGCTTGTCAAATAATCAACCCATCAATCACTTAGTCAAATGACTGTCAAACAAATAATTTTTTGGCAAACACTCTAACTAGTTGTTGACATTGTGGCTTGTATTATCTTATCTTTCTTTTGGAATTTTTCTATGAGTCAGGTTACTAGTTCCTCGAGGATTTCTCATGAAGGATTTAGAGGAGCAATGATGTCTCATGAATCTTTTTCTTTGATTTGTGTTTGCGTATTGTCTTGGAAAAAAGACTGGGGTAACTTTTCCCTTAGTATGAGCTAGGGCATTCCTTGTCTATAACTGTCTGTTTTGCAAGTGGATGACCTTGCACACCTTGGTCTATCTTATATTAGGGTTTTTTTTCTCCATTTTTGTCATTTTTAATGCCTAATGATGATTCATGCAAGGCCTATTATGTTTTGGCAAAATATTGAAGTCATTCTAATACTAACATCCATATCCTTCGTGCTAACATTTCTTCTACCCTTCATCCTCTAGATTTCTCATCCATTTTGAGAGCACACTCATGTTCTTTGAACCCACCTGTCCTCTCAAGGGGGCATACCACAACCCTCCTTGTCATCTTTTCTCACTGCTTACACTAGGACATATTTTTACTAAATTTTCTTTGACACAACATGATAAACTACATTGTATCAAACAAGCAAAAATTTAAACACTAAAAATTGTCCTAGGCCCTAAATCTTATTTTCTCTCACATTTCCCTTTCATTTCTCATCCACACGGACGCCGAGACCACGATGACCATCTACCACCACCTGACACACTCACACTTAATTGTCCCTTTTAAAATTAAACAATTCTTATTGCACACCATCCACCTCTTCTGACTATATTTAAATATTTTTTAATTATTTAATTATTTATTAGGATTTTCTCTCCTAAATTAAATAAATTTTATTTATTTAATTTGGTCCACTCTCTTGAATTTTGAATTAAATCATTATTTAATTCAAAATATTCTCTTTCTCACATTCCTCTATAATTAAATAATCATTTTAATATTTAATTATTCATTGGCCACCTGAATTAAATAATTTTATTATTATTTAATTTCTCCTCTCACCTCTCTATCCATGCCAATCTTATCCTCCACATCAAGTCCTTATCTATCCATGTCTCAATTAACCTCCACCCTTGATTAAATTATTTATAATTTAATCTTAACCATCCATCCTTATAATTTTTCCCTAACCCTAGTCCATACTTCATCTTTTAATCTTGGCCATTGATTATTGTCCTTTCCATCCTATCCCTTCATTCAAAATTGTATTCCCTATAAAAGACCTTGTCATTATCATTTGTCACCTACCTTATGCTATCTACTCTATTGCATCCACAAGCTATCTATAGTTCTATTGCTATCTTGAGCTATCAAGTCATTTGATCATTTGCATCCATAGTTATATTGAGAATCTTCAATATTTTGCTTTGTCATTGTCATAGGCCATCTTGCATACTCAAAAAATTGAGGGAAATTATTATATTCAAGAAAAATGGAGAAGTGCAATGAAGGTGAATCAATGGTGGCATGAAGATTTGGTAATATTGTTTTATGTTTATGTCCTTATGCTTATTTGTGCTTCATTGTTGATTAGGGTCTTATTTGCATGATTATTTTCCTAACCTTAATATTTTAACCCTAATTACAGTATTATCACAGAAGATAGATATAGGTTTGCCATATACAACTCTGATATCCTTCAATGTTGTCTCATCCATAATACTTATGTACAACATGATGTTGCTGCAATAGACTCAGCCTTTGTAGTGGATAAAGAAACTAAATCATGTTTCTTACTTAGCCATGAAACCAATCTACATCCAAGAAAGAATGCACCACCACTTGTACTTTTCTTGTCATCAACACAACTAGCTCAATCTATATCTGTATAAGCATTTAATGTGAAATAAGTATCCTTAGGATACCATAAGCCATAATCCAGTGTGCCTCTTAAATATCTAAATATTCTCTTCACTATTGCAACATGTGTTTCTTTAGGATTTTCTTAAAATATAGCCATAAGACAAACCATGCATGATATCCAGTCTAGTAGCAATCAAATACAACAGTCCACCAATCATAGATCTATACTTTATCTAATCAGCCTTAGGTGAATCATCATCTTTTCTCAATTTACAGTCGGTCACCATAGGAGTACATATTAGTTTGGAACTTCATCCATTCCAAACTTCTTCAACATCTGTTTGACATACTTAGACTGTGAAATGAAAATCCCTTTATTTATTTGATTGATTTGTAGCCCAATAAATAAATTCATCTCCCCAAACATTAACATATCAAACTCTTTCTACATTTCTTCTGCAAACTTCTTACACATATCCTCATTTCCACCAAAGATAATACAATCCACATATACAACTACTATCAATATTTTTCCTTCCTTAATTTTAAAGTAAAGATTACTATCTATGGAGCCCTTACTAAATCCTTTTTGTATAAAGTACCTATCCAATCTCACATACCAAGCTCTAGGGGCTTGCTTTAAACCATATAGTGCCTTCTTCAACTTACAAACCATATTCGATTAATCTGACAATTGAAAGCCTTCTACTTGTTCCATTTAAACCTCTTCTTCCAATTCTCCACTCATAAAAGCAAACTTCACATCTATCTGATAGACCTTGAAATCTTTATGTGCTGCAAAAGTATCCTCAAAATCTATAACTTCTACTTGTGAGTAGCCCTTAGACACAAGTCTTTCCTTGTTCCTTACTACTCCATTCTCATTCAGCTTGTTCTTGAATGTACCCATTTAGTTCCAATTATGTTTTTGTTTTTTGATCTAGGGACCAATTCCCAAGTCTGATTTTTATCTATCTACATAAGTTCTTCTTCCATTCCCTTCATCCAATGTTCATCCTTACATGCTTCACTTACTAATTTAGGTTCAACTTTAGAAAGTAAACACAAATTTACCTCAACTTCAACAACTTTGCTTCTTGTCAATACACCTTTCCTCTTATCTCCAATGATCTGATCTTTGGAATGATTCCTTTGCACATACTTAGGGGTTTTAGGGGTCTTCTCCAGAGCTTCTTCCTCTTCATTTTGCACTTCTTTTTCATCAACTTTTTCTTCTACTTCTCTGCAATCAGGTTCATCTGACACATATCCATCTACTGCAATAAAATTCTCCAAGTTTTCATCAACTTTAACATTTGCACTTTCAACTATCTTTCTCAGCCTTTTGTTGTAACAGATGTAAGCTTTGCTTCTAATAGAATATCCAAGGAAGATACCTTCATCAAACCTTGCATCAAACTTTCCTAAGTTTTCTTCTTCTCTTTTGATATAACATTTACTTCCAAACACTTTAAAATACTTCACAGTGGGAATCCTTCCATACCATAACTCATAAAGAGTCTTTGTGCTATTAGTTATAGCTTGAAATATATTAAGTATGTAAACAATAGTATGAATATATTCTCTCCAATAGACTTCTGGTAGATTTGTGTATTTCATCATAGTCCTTGTAGCTTCTTGAATAGTTCTATTTTTCCTTTCAACAACTCCATTTTTTTTAGGAGTTCTAGGGGTAGATGAATGTCTCTTTATTCCATGAACTTCACAAAACATGTTAAACTCATTGGAGGTGAATTCACCCCCCTATCAAACCTCAAGAACTTTATTTTCAAATTTATTTCATTCTCAACCATATCTTTAAATACCTTGAATTTATCTAATGGGTGAGTGCAGGATTATGGGGGTCCAAAAAAGTGGGGAAATGACAAAAAAGTGGCTGATGAATTTTTTTATTTGAATTTGATGAAATAAAAGGGTTTATTGAGAAAATTTTCAACTTTCAAAAAATATATGATATTCCTTATTAATAATTAAATAGATAATTATTAATTGTCTACATACATTCTAACTAAAGTCTTGATTGATTGGTTGATTGAAAAACATCTATAATTCTTAAATGATTTCATATTTTTTGAATCCAAAAGATGTGTCACATTCTATGCTTCCCATACTATAGGATAAAAAAGAAATTTTGAATTTCATAAAATTTTGACAAAGTCATGGTGGTCAAACAAACACGTTTTAATATTTTAAAAAAATAATAATAATAAATTCACAACTAATTATTTACTTGCAAAAAAATTACAAAAAAAATGCAGCACATCCGGGCATGTCTCCTCTACTTTATTGAAATTTTCAAAAAAATATTTTATTTTTTGTTTGGACTTAGGTTGGTAGACATACACTTGCTTTTTATTTTTTCTTGAAAATTTAGTACTAGTGCATTGAAATTTCAAATTTTCACCAAATAGATTTACTTTTTTCCAAAAAAGGAATAGTATATTAGAAACTACATTCAATTTGATACAAATTTTGTTCTTACATATTGTTCAAATTGTGTTAATAACTTATTCAAATTTTTTTATGTGAAGTTTCCTAACTCTATTTTTTTGAATATTTATTGCCACTTAAGGGCCTAGTTTGGACCTCCATGATCCTACACTAACCCTAATGCATTAGATTTCTCTCTAAGAAAAGTAACCCATGCCATTATAGAATAATCATCAATCACAGGCATAACGTACGTGTCACCTTGTATACTTCTCACCCTTGAAGGACCAAAAAGATCTGTATGCACTAATTTCAGCAATCTGATAAAAAATTGTTCCTTTCCCTTAAAGCTACTCCTTGTTTGTTTTCAAAACTGACAACTCTCACAAACAACATTGATAGGTTTTGTGATTCTAAGTAAATCTCTCACTGCACATGAACTGAACTAATTCTTTCTAAATTATCAAAATTCATGTGACACATCATCTAGTGCCATTACCAACTATCATTAATCTAAGACATAAAGCAATGACCATCATCACCCTTAAGCTGATAGATGTTTCCATCTATCCTATTACCAGTAGAAATCATAGTTCTAGACCCTTTCTGGATCTCACATGATTCATCCTTAAACACAAGATTATATCCTTTGCTACACATTTTTCCAACACTCAAGAGATTTTCTTAAGCCCTTAACATAGTAAACATTGTTAGTATTATTCTTTCCATCAAAACTGATTGAACCTATTCCACAAATATTAGCTCTTGAATCATCTCCAAATTTAACCAATCCTCCATTATGCTTTTCAAGTTTAACAAACTTACTTTTGTCTCTAGTCATATGATTAGAGCAGCCACTATCAACAACCCAATAATTCTTATCTTCTTTGACATGAAAAGTAGATACCAAAGTACCTTCAACCTTATCCTTCATCTTTGGAATACTTTCCTTCACATAAATTTTAGGGTTAGCAAAACTAGATTCTTCTTTTATCGCCAAAAACATACATTCATTATCATCAAAATCTCCATAATCAGATTCATCATCAGAAATACTAACATCTTATTTCACATAGTAATCTTTCTTAATCATCTTTCCTTTGTTTTCCTTGTTCTTATTGTTTAGAGCTCATTTTGGACATCTAGAAGAATAATGACCTATCTCACCATAGCTAAAACATTTGAAAGGTAATTTACCTTTGTACTTACCAGTGCCCTTTTTCATCTTCCTCATGAAGCTAGCTTCCAAATCATCAAGATCTTCATCACCTAAATCTTCAACCTTCTCTGATTTACCAGCCTTGAAAGTGGTCTCTACTTTTGTACTTTTTTTCAATTTTCTCATGTTTCAAATGTAGTTAGAGTACCAATCAACCATACTCTAGAATAATTATCATAATCAATAGTTTCCTCAATAGCAGATACCTTTTCATTGTAACAATCTAAAAGAGATCTGATAACTTTCTTCACCACTTTAGATTCTTTAACTGTTGCACCAAGGTCACTCACATTACTTACCAATTCATCAACTCTCTATATGTAGCCTTTAATTGTTTCATCTTCATACATATGCATCATTAATTTCAAACTATGCATTTAAGTTATGCAAATTTGCTTGTTTGACATTTGTATCTCCTTCATAAATGCTTTGTAACTTATCCCAAACTTCTTTAGCAGTTTTCAAACTCATAACTTTAACTAATTCAATATTTGAAAGACTATTCACAATAATAAATCTTTCCTTAGCATTGACCTCATGTGCCTTGATTTCTGCACTTGTACTTGGACCATTCAGAGGTGGAGTATATGTATTTTGATAAGCCTTCTCAATTTCATATCCTTGAGCAGACAAATATCCTTCCATCTTTGTCTTCCAAAAACATAATATGAGCCATCAAATCTAAGATATTCCAAAGGAATCTTGTTCGCCATTCCAAATCTACCTCAAGAGGTTAAGCTCTTCTTCAAGGAACCTTTCTCTGATACCAATTGTTGAAATGAACAAGAAAACTGAGAGGGGAGAGGTGAATCAATTGTAGCAAATTAAACCTTCAAAACCCTCAATGGTAATCAAATCCACACACATTCATTAAACCCTTATTCTATTAGTTTGATTAATCATGAAATGCATATAACAGAAACTAAAATCACAACACCATAAACAAGAGAAAATGAGATTTAAGTGGAAAACCCAATGAAGGAAAACCATGGTGACGATCAGCTCACAATATAAGTAATAGAAAAACTAGTACAAAAGGGGCTCATTGCCAGAATAAGACACATTGTCCAAAAGGCTCATAGTTAGGGCTCACTACCACAAAAAGAATACAAGAAGATAGAAGAAGAATGTTACATAGAGAAAACACTTCTCAATGTAATAATAAGTCCACCATAGTTTCTCTCACACTTTCACAGTCTCACATGAAAGATTTTGGATGCCTTCAGCTCACTACCTTCAGGAACCCTAACATGAAGTTTGCACTGCTTTGCTTAATTTTGTATTGCACACATCACTTGCATCAATATAATATCTATCTTGCTTCTTACTCTTTCATTCACCAACTCACATCAACACCATACATATTTATATCAAGCTCTACCTCAAAAAATTTATCCAATGTTGGCTACTAGTCGTTATACATACAAATTCAAAATAGGTCAGCACCTGAACATTCTCACGATAGAAGGTAACGAAATGAAACCTTCATAAATCCTTAGTTAGGACCCTAAATAGATCCCAACACACTTCAACACTCTTCCACAAGCCTCACATGTAGTGTTAAACACAAGGTCGACCAACACCCGTGTAAAACACCATAATCATTAAGTACACACTTCCTTAAACCAAGCAAAAAGTTTCAGAAAACATAATTCACTTGAACTCAATCTAGAATGATCCATGAACTACTTAAGATTCATCAAACACTTCATCCAATCTTGCATCAACAAATATTTCAATTCAGAACAACTGGTAACCCTTATTTGCATATTGATAGATGAAACTCACACTGTACTACACCATATCAAGTAAAAGCTTGAATATAGAAAGATAAAATCATTATAATCATTTTCCCAAATCTACACAACCTGAAGCCAAATAGCGAAGAAACATAGAGAAAATACATTTCTCCCATGCCACAAAAAAAATATTGAACTGGTTCACACACTGGTGAAAATATCTCACATTGTACAATGATCCAGAAACCCAAATTATCAATATAGAAACCTTTGAAAACCTTGAATAAATTGTAAGATCCACATAGGCACAAAATCAACATAGTAAGAACGCGAAGCATAATACTGAAGCACACTATGAACATTTGCACAACACAGTTTACTCTATTTATTAAATTTTCTCAAAAGCACCTGGAAACCAAGTACCAAAGACATTGTCTCAATAGATTACTTCATTCCAACTCACCCTTAGAATATGCAACAAAAAAAATAGCTCCATGTAATCAAAACACTTCCTCAAGGCCTCAACTACACATGCACAACCTGTTTTTCTCTTTTTCACAATTTTCTCAATATCCTCAACATCTTCATCCCATAGTTGACATCAATGACAAAACCAGTCAGTAGACTTCTTGTTGATATTAATAACACCATCATTCTTACAACAATAAAATTCCATAGGGAGGCCATCATCCACATGTGATTTACCTTTTTGGAATGATAAAATGGTGTTATGCACCTCTTCCTTTGTTATGTCCTTATCTAGCTTAGAGGCCATTTCCCCTGTTACCTTCTTTGGCACAATTCTTCTACACAAATTTTGGGCTTGGTTGTAGGCATTTGAGAAGTCCTCTATTTTGAATAGCTTCATGTAAAATCCTTGGAATATATTGAAAATATTAGTTTTTTCATGGATCCAATTACAATTATCTTCTATAGGTCTAATATTTTCAAGGGTCATCTTCTTCCTTATCAGGTTCAAGGAAATATTTGGAGCCTTTATCTCCATCTTTCACCCAAATTTATTTAGCCCTATTTTTTCCCCTTGGGCCCTTTTTAACATGAAAACACATTAACTTATGTTTTATCCTGTTGAGTTGGATAATATTTTCATCATTGTGACCCCCATTTGAATCACCTCTTATAGGTCCAACAATTCATCTTGTAGCTCACTTTCCCACCTTCTATTGTCAATTTCCTTTTTCATCCCTATTGTCTACACTAGGGTTTGGATGCCATTCACCAATCTATTCCAATACTCTCTTGCAGATGTTGATGGTATAATTTTCTTGTTTATGAATCTGAGAATGATAATACCAGAAAGATAGTCCTCATCATTGAGAAGTTCAATGTTCAACTTAAACATTCCAAATTTCCTTATCTTGTTAGCTTCAATATTATTTTTTATCATGATTTTAACCTCAATTAGATAATGATCTGACATGGTTTTTGGTTCAACCCTTATGCAATTAGAATTATCATTTTTCTCAAAATAAAAAACTTCATCATTAGCATAAAACATATCAAACCTACAATAATTTTTGTTGCTTCCCATCTAATTGTTGCACCAGGTGAACCATATGCATTTACTCTCCTTTTTCCATCCAAGGGATTGAACAACTTGAGAGTTTTTTTTTTCATTTTAGACTAGTAAACGTGCTCATTACCTTTCTAGGACCAGATTGACCCCCCCCTTCTTGTCTTCCTTGTTCTCAACCATGTTGAAGTCACCACAAATTATCCATGGTACCTTAGGTAGGTTGGAGGATAGCCATTTACAAACCTCAATGGACTCTCCCTATAATCATTGGGAGCATAGATGGAACAAAGGCCAAATTTACAATTCTTGTTGTCAACTACCACCCAAAGACATCTATTACAAGGAGAGTGTCCAATCTCAAAAATATGATTGCTCCATTTCCTATTAAGGAGAATTGAATTCCCCCCTTTTACTCTAACATGATTAGTGTGGAAGGTGCAAGCACCATTCCAAATCAACTTTAGGTTGCATTTTAACTGAAACCCTACTACTTTGACTTCTTGAAGAATTAGACAACCCAAGTCTTTCTTTTCATTACAAAAATCTCTTAAGACATATTTTCTATTTGAGGATTCCAATCCTCTTACATTCCAACTTAAGCAATTTAAGGCCATCTATTTTGGGGGATTTGGTTTTTTTTCCCATTGTATAATTATCAAAACATGTGGGGATATTTTCACCTTTTTCTTTCTTTATGGGGTTTTTTCCACTATCACTCATGCTCACATTTTTCCTTTTCCAACAGTAAATTTCTGCCTTTAAACAAACTCTTTCTAGGGTCAAACCTTTAATGTCTTCCTTAGTTCTGAAATTCTGAAGTATGTTAGTTTTAATTCTTTTTTCCTATATTGGTTCCTTTACTACTCAAGTACAAGCTCTTGACATTTTCCATTTTTGTTATGGTTCACCTGAATAGATGTACCATTATTGACTACCCTAATTTTTCAAAGTTTGATTAGGAACTGAATTCAAAATAGGTAATACTATTTCTACATCCTCATCCTTCTGTCCTTTTGTTTCAACTTAAGTTTTCCTGTTCAGAATATTCCTTCAGATAATTCTACTAATACTCACCTCTAGGCACAGGAGACGTCCACCTAGTGGGTTTTTCAATATTTCACAATCCTAAAACCAGGAACTTTTTCCTAATATTTTAAGGGTGCTTCTTTAGGTTTCGGTATCTTCTTTCAACTCCTTCAACGTGTTTTTAAATAGGGATATAAGTTTCAACAATTAGGAAATTTTCTTTTGCATTCATCGACTTGCATAGAGCAGAGTTTGTCCTCCAGAAACAAGCCATCAGATTTTATTTTCAAGGAAAATGGAAGAGCACTCAGAATCTGAACTCAAGAAATTTATATTAACATCATCTATAAATGGGAGGAGGGCTTTGTAACGTCAGCCATTGACAAAACCATAGAGTAAAGTTGCAAATTTGTTCTACAGCATTTAAAAAATTTGAAGAATAAATAACATGGAAGTTCACCACTAATACAACAAACCCCATAAGTTGTGAGACTCAGATTACTTTAAAACCCTAAACAAGAAACACGAATTAAAATCCATGAATAATTTAATTACTTAAAGAATTAAGAACTCATACATTCTATACATGATAAATTATATCAAAGAATAAGAGATACCACATGTTTCCAAATAACGATAATTTAACAATAAGATTACAACTCTCATTCCCTGAATGAGGTAACTCCAAGAAGCATAGTTACATAATACATCTTCCACCTCAATAACAATGAGGGGCAATAAATACAAGATCATAACTGAAATGAATAGCTAATACGAAATGAAAACGATCCTACAAGCCTCCAACCAGAAGTCTCATCCATATGGACAAAATCCAACCTAATGAATTTTGGTGCATGTTCCACCCAACCATGTGATACCCAAAGGCTCACCCCCATGCGAGGAGATAGTAACAAGGAATCCCATACAAGACCATCAACCTCAGACACAAAAAGTTAACTCACACTCCATTGTCAAACCACCTCAAGCATGAACCATACAACCAGCAAGAATAACACAAGCATAAATCTAAAGACACCAGATAAGTCAACATTACTTTGAAATAAAGATCAAAGGATGGGTAAGGCTACAATACATAAAACCATACCAAATTTATTGCCAGGCAGAGGTCATCACACACTGACATGGGATGCCATCCTCTCGAATCTTCATGTGCCCTGGGCCCCTCACTAGGAGTTGGTCCGTGGCCTTCACCAATTCTGCCCCATACCACCATGTAATCAAATACTCAGAAGACAAGATAGATGACCTTTCCATTCCAGGCCATCCCGCTCATCCCAAGCCTATACGAGCACTTGCATCTATGAGTGAGGCTCAATTATCTTAAGTAGTGTGAAATACTATCCAAACTTCTAAGTATATTGTTTTAGTTATCACTTGATTAAACCACCTCTGAAGGTCACCCAGTTTACCTCTTTGGGCTCTGGCGCCTAACAGAAGCCACTCTTCTACTTGACAACACATACAAACCAATCACCAAGGGAAATCCCAAGTGCATACTAACAAGATAAAACCACTCCAACTCTAGGAGGAACACATAATGAAAACTCACTCCAAACACTGGAGGCAACAAAACACATAATCCACTCCTTCCAAAGGAGGCACAAACTACATAAACCACTCCTAATCCAAAGGAGACACAAACCACATAACCCACTCCTAATCCAAAGGAGGCACAAACCATCCCCGTTCGTGAAAACTGGGTAAAACAACAAGATATAACTATACGCCCTACCCAATGCAATACAAAGGTTGACTCACACGTTACGACAACCCACACAATTAAGTGAAAACCCCATCTGGAAGACTTATATAAACAAATCACTCTATTTTCCCAACAACGACAATGAGAGAAAACACGTAACGAAAAGACACTTTTGGCAATTAAATAACCTACTTTAGGATTTCCTAAATCCAAACAACGCAATGTCATATTGCATGTAGTCAATTAAAATAGGATTTACTAAATCCAAGCAAAGCAATAATACATCGCTTGCAAACATCCAAAGTAAGTAAAATTACATTTGCAACATTAAATATTTCATAAACCCTAATTGTTTAATTCCATTCACAATTTAAATCAGGGACTAAACCAATTACTTTACTTCAAATTTTCTCAATTACAATTAATAATAAGAATCAATTTTTTTAAAATAAAAATCATTTTCTTATAGAATCAACCTTTGCATCTTTTCTAAGAAAAATACTCTAAAAATAATTATATTTAATTAACTCAATTAACACAACTTGTGAATACTCAAAAGTAAATACAATTACATTCGCAACCTTGAGGAATTTAAAACTAATAATTTAATTATGTTTTCTCCAATTACACATAATAATAAAAATCAAATTTTAAATAAAATCATTTTATTATAAAGTCAATTTTTTTCTTTTTGTATATGGTAATAAAATAATCATCTTAAAAATCCATATATTTAAATATACAAACATTATTTAAATATATATTTAAAAAATATTTTTATATTCCAACTAATTAAAATAAATTCCAATATTTTAAAATATATAATAATAAAAAATTTATTTAAATAATTATATAATATATATAATATATAATTATTATATATAATATATATATAATATATAATATAATATTAAAATAAAAAAACAAATAAAAAGAAAAGTTTACATAAATTAAGCCCCACAGCCTAAATGAGGAAGATCATAGAGTTATGCCTCCCCAGTGGATATGGTATAGCCGCCTCCATCTATAATGGCTGGCAACCATAGTTACCAACTCACATAAAAAAACATTATTTTCTTTTTTCCAAAACATTTTTTAAAGGCCAAAACAGAGCATCAAAAACCTATTTGTAATTTGTTATGATTTTGAAAGCCGCAATCTTAACGAGAAAATTTTTTCCAAAATAGTATCTAAATGCAAATTATAGTAGAAGAATATATATATAAAAAAATTCTCCATTTTACAGTCAAATTGAACTAATTTTCTATAGAAAATTTACAATAAATTAATTTTCAAACATAGTTTTCTGATTTCAATTTCTAATTTGATATGGGATCATTTCAACCTCCAAACAGAGGTTTTCTAATTTAATATTCTTTCAAATTTTCTATTGTTAAACTTGAAAGTTTTTGTTGAAAGTTTTTCGTTTTTCTACAAACATCTAAATTTCTTCCATGATTCAACAGGGTTTTTCAAAACTTGTTTCCAAACAAGTTTTCAATTTGAAAAGAACCAGATTTTCAAAACAATAAACAAAAACAAGAAAGAACCTGTTTGAAGCTTGAAGAATAAGACTGGAGTTGAGCTGCAATTTCCACTTTGCCAAAATCTTTCCAAATCTTCACTCCAAATTCCCAAATGCATTCCCAAAACAAGAAAACCCTCTTTCCTCCTCACAGCAAATTTTTTTCTCCAAGCATGAATAATCCAAAATCCTTTCATTCCTCCCCAAATTTAGTCAACTTTCCCCAAAATAATATCCAAGATCTTTTCTTTTTTTTTCAAAATAAAATAAATATCTTTCAACCCTATAGATATTTTCATGCATTTACAAAATATCTTACTTTTAATAATTTAAAACAAAATTCCTTTTCAAATAAATCTAATTCTTTTAATTCATGCATTTACAAGATATTTGCATTTTAATACTTTAAAACACAATTTAAATTTCAAATAGATTTACATCATTTACTTTATGCATTTTCAAAACAACTTTAACTTTTAATTTATTTAACAATAACTATAATTTAAAACACCATTTAATTTCTAAAATAGATTTAAATCTTTTACTTTATGCACTTTATTTCTTTTCTTTTTTAAATTTCTATTTCAATTGATTTAAATGCTTTTAAACATTTTCATTTCAAAAAGAATTTAACTTTAAAAAAATTCTTTTCAAAAAACTTTAACACTTTTACAATCTTCATTTTAAAAAGAATTTAACCATTATAATTTCCAAAATGAATAACTTGATTTAATTCCACACAATTAATTTAAATAATCCATAAAATAATTATAATCCAAGATTAGATTATTTTATTAATTAAATTAAATTAATTAATAAATTAACATTTCTAACACTACAATTAGATTTATTTAATAAACCTAAATACAAAAAGTCATTTATTTCCCTTTTTCAACTTGAAATTAAATAAATCAAAGAGAGATGAACAACAAGAAGCAACTTAACCCGACTAAAACCCGATGACACACTATGACTAGGGTGATGACTTGGCACAGAAAACCCAGCTACTATCTCCCAATCAAATACCGTTGGCCAATGGACACACTCAAACCTGTGAAATCAGGTGGAGTCGATGTCTTGTACTTGTCAACCTATAAACAAAGAGTATATTGAACATGCATATACATATATATCATTATAAAACACACCGTGAAGAGGAAATATCATAATCGTAGGGCGCTCACAAGCGAGTGGTACAATCCCATCCCCTTCACCAATACAGACTTACTAACTGACGAGTCTAACATCAATAATATAATCAAAAGCATAAAGCATCATTAATTAAATATCTGCTAAGCACATTCCAAGCATGCCATAATGATAACATTAGAGTAAAATACCATCACATCAAAATACAACATTCACATTGTTTTACAGTTAGTGATCAAATAGTAACCAAGTACCATAGTCAAAGTATAACAGAAACAAACATAACAAAGAAGAACACTGTCTGATCAAAAGAGCCAAAATGGAGGGGAAATACATCCTCCCCCCTAGGGTCAGGCTTACTCCTGGAAGCCTGCAAACAAATAGGGATAGAGCTACCTCAGAACCAACTAAACCCTAACCTACTCAGTATCTCGATCCCTGAGGATCAACTCCTAATGCCGAAGGATGAACTGCACCCAGATGCTCGGCCTAACGGCTATCCACCGTAGTAAATGCCCTATGTGATCTACCTGCATCTCCTACTATCAACTTCAACGTCACTGGCCTTTGAGAATACCCAGATGTGCTCCTGTTGGGACACATTCTAGCAATATGACCCTGCTAGCCACATGTGAAACACCTAGTACCTCTACTAAATCCCTGAACACTTGGAGATACACTAGGTTGTGGAAACCCACCTCCACTAAATGTTGACTGAGAACTTTGTGATGGCTGATCAAAGCTGAAGTGTTTAATACGCCTCCAGTTCCTGTCCCCCTGCCTCTGCTGGAAACATTTACGTTTCCCCTAAGATACCTGTTGTTGCTGCTGACCACTCTGCGATGGTCCCTGCTGAGCTCTGGAAGGTGCACCTCCCTGAGGTTGACCTCCTCTAGCACTAGACCCCGCTGCTGAGCTATTGCCTATCTGTACACCCATGTGGCCTCACAGTGCCATGGCCAGATTCTCCTCCACTAAACATGCCTTCTCCACCGCTACCTCCATGGTCTTGGGTTTGAAAACCCTCACACCTCCGCTAAGACAACCGTTTAATCCCCTGAAAAAATGGTGGACCAACATCCCCTCATCATCTCTTATCCATGCATAATGTTTGAGCTTGTAGAAGCATCGCTCATACTGCTCAACTGATAAGACCAATTGATGCAAGGCATGAAACTCATCGCCATGATGCTGACGCTAGTACTCAGATAGGAAACGAGCTCTGAACCGCTCTAGGAAAATCTCCCAAGATACAAAGTTGATGTCAATGTGGAGCTTATGCTCCTCCAACCTCCACCATGTGGATGTGAATCCCCGCAGATGCATGATAGTGCACTGTGCTTTGGTATTGCTACTGTAAGGATGCATCGCAAAACACCTATCTAGGTATATGAGCCATGTCTCAGCCTCTAACCCAGTGCCTGCTCCATCATACAATGGTGGATGTTCCCTAAGTAAATCCCTCATATACATCTCTAGCTAAGGTGGAACTTCCCTCTCAGTAAGGTTACCTGAACCATGGCCTGCCTCTGACCAAGGAGCGCTAATGCCTCCTCAAGAGCTCTACGTGCAGCCTCAATCCCTGGAGGATTCTGTTGCTGATCTATACCCCCTGAAACATTCTGAGATGCATGGGTTCTTCTTGATCTGGTACAAGAGGAACAAGAGGAGGAGAGTCATGTTGACTCTCATCGCGACCGCCTACATGGCCACGTCCACGCCCTCTACCTCTTTCGCATCTAGGAGGCATAATCCTGCACAGACACATCAAGGTATTAGGAAAGGTACACAACTAAAATCTTAATGGGTTCATCATAATCCCAAAGTACCCAGTGTTTAAACCCAGGCTCTAATACCATGTGTAACGCCCCGCCACGCAACCCTAGAGGAAGTTGCAATTAACTACTCAAACATACAATTTTTTTTTTGTTTAAGAATAATTAACATGCAAGTTCACTGCCCATTGCCAACAACCTCTAAGGTTACAAGACTGAGTTAACTTAAAACCCAAACAAGAAACATGAATAGGAACCGTAACATTTAATTATTTAATTAATTAAATACACATACATTTCATACATGATAAATTACATCAAAGCATAAGAGATACTACTTGATTTCAGATAACAATAAATTTATAATAAGATTACAACTCTGATTCCCTGAATGAGGTAAATCCAATAAGCATGATTACATACTACATCTTCCACCTCGATAACAAATGAGGGGTAATAAATTACAATATCATCTAAAAAGAATAAAGCATGAAATGAAACTGGATCCCACGAGCTCTCCAACTGGAAATCTCGTCCACAAGAACAAGAAAATGACCCAACAGATTAAGGTCACATTCCACCAAACCATGTGATACCCGAAGGCTCACCCCCCGTGCTAGGAGATAGTAACAAGGATTCCTAGGCAAGACCATCTACCTCTAGACACTGACTGACACAAACTGACTCAACCAATCACATGAACCATACAACCATAAGAATAACACAAGTACAACTCTAACATCACTGACATAAGTCACATTGCTTCCATAAATAAAATAGATCAGGTATGATAAGAAGACCATACACATAAAACCTAATACCAACTATTGTCATAGAAAGAGTGTCATCACACAGCTCGACATGGGATGTCCTTTGGGAATCTTCATAGGCTCCAACCCCCACTATGAGTTGTCCTAGTGACCTCTACTGAATCTCGGCCCCCATACTCACTCATGCAGAATCAAATACTTCTCATAAAGACAAGATAGATGACCTTGCCATTCTAGGCCTTCCCACTCATCCCAAGCCTATACAAGCACTTGTGTCTATCAGTGAGGCTAAATTATCTTGATTAATGTGAAAAACTACCTAAACTTCTAAGTATATTGTTTTAGTTATCACTTGATTAAACCACCTCCGAAGATTACCCAGTTTACCTCTTTGGGCTCTGGCACCTAACAGAAGCCACTCTTCTACTTGACAACACATACAAACCAATCACCAAGGGAATATCAAGTGCATACTAACAAGACAAAACCACTCCAACTCTAGGAGGAACACAAAATGAAAACTTATTCCAAACACTAGAGGCAACAAAACATATAATCCACTCCTTCCAAAGGAGGCACAAACCACATAAACCACTCATAATCCAAGGATACAAACCACATAACCCACTCATAATCCAAAGGAGGCACAAACCATCCCCGTTCGTGAAAATCGGGTAAAACAACAAGATATAACTATACGCCCTACCCAAGGCTATACAAAGGTTGACTCACACGTTACGACAACCCACACAATTAAGTGAAAACCCCATCTGAAATACTTATATAAACAAATCACTCTATTTTCCCAACAACGACAATGAGAGAAAACACATAACAAAAAGACACTTTTGGCAATTAAATAACCTACTTTAGGATTTCCTAAATCCAAACAACACAATGACATATTGCATGTAGTCAATTAAAATAGGATTTACTAAATCCAAGCAAAGCAATAATACATCGTTTGCAAACATCCAAAGTAAGTAAAATTACATTTGCAACATTAAATATTTCATAAACCCTAATTGTTTAATTCCATTCACAATTTAAATCGTGGACTAAACCAATTACTTTTATTTCAAATTTTTTCTAATTATAATTAATAATAAGAATCAATTTTTAAAATAAAACTATTTCTATATAGAATCAACTTTTGCATCTTTTAGGAATTTAAAACTAATAATTTAATTATGTTTTCTCCAATTACACATAATAATAAAAATCAAATTTTAAATAAAATCATTTTATTATAAAGTCAATTTTTTTCTTTTTGCATATGGTAATAAAATAATCATCTTAAAAATCCATATATTTAAATATACAAACATTATTTAAATATATATTTTTAAAATATTTTTATATTCCAACTAATTAAAATAAATTCCAATAATTTAAAATATATAATAATAAAAAAATTATTTAAATAATTATATAATATATAATTATTATATATATAATATATATATGTATATATTATATATATAATATAATATAATATTAAAATAAATAAATAAATAAATAAATATAAATAAATAAAAAGCGATATAAATTAAGCCCCACGGGCCCCCCCAAAGGAGGAGGACGCAGCCATAGGCTGCACACAGCCTCCCTTAGTGGAGGTGGCGCTGCCTGTGGCAGCGCTTCCCCCACACATAGTGTGGGGAGCGCTGCCATAGCAGCACCCTACACTAGGGCATGGCTGTGGCAGCCATAGCTGCCGCCCACCCTCATATAAAAAATATATATATATTATTTTCTTTTTTTTTCCAAAACACATTTTTTTAAATAAAACAGAGC